>VZDJ01000301.1:10855970-10867610 GCA_008694505.1 Cyanoderma ruficeps
GGTCACAGCTCACACACTACTCAGACCACAGCTCACAGCTCACAGCTCACACACTGCACAGCTCACAGCTCACACACCGCACAGCCCACAGCTCACACGCTGCTCAGTTCACAGCCACAGCTCACACACTACAGCCCACAGCTCACAGCTGGCACACTGCACAGCTTACACACTACAGCCCACAGCTCACAGCTCACACACCGCACAGCTCACACACCGCACAGCCCACAGCTCACACAGTGCTGCACTGCAGGGAGGATGGCTGCTTCAGTGTTTCAGTTATCTCAGATGTGGTTTAATGCTGTGCATCAGTGGTGGTTTGACGTGCCCCTTCCTGGCAGAGCTGCGGGAAGTGGGGATCCCCTCCATGCCTAGGGCTGTGCTAGTGTGGGCCGGAGCTGCCGGGGCCCAGTGTGCATTTGTAGCATTCTGTGTCTGTAATGCCGTGCTCCAAAGCCTGGCCTTGCACTGAAGGCAATACTGGTTTGTTTCCTTGTGTCTTGTCCTCCTGCTTGGAAAAAAACCACTTTTGGTGATCATTTTGTGAGGATTCTCCAAAGCACTGTCTTGTCTGGAAATGCTGGACTGGGGCTGGTTCTGCCCAGCAGGCAGCGACCCTTCATAGCATCACTTGTTCTGAATTGTTATTGTAAATTTTATATGTTTTCATGTATGAACTGTGATTCTACAGCAAATGGTTTGTAGAATTAGGGTTAGTCCAGATTTGTGAGTCCTATGTAGATTTGTGTTCTGCCCTCTCTACAAAGTATGACAACAGTTGTCTTCCTTTTTGGCTACTGTGTTGATTTGGGACAGAGTGGAATGTGGGAGTAATTCTGCTTTTATGAATGAAAACACTTAATTTCTGCTTATTTTGTTACGTATTGTTGCTGTTGGTTGTGCGAGTAGCTTCGGTACAGCAGATCCATCTTCTGTATATTTGTAATTTTATTGCTCAATTGTCGACAGTCAGTGGAATATTTAAACTGACATGGTAGAGTGACTATTTTGACTGTTCACCTTTTTCTATGAAGGCTGAAAGTAAATTGGGTGAAGGAATCTCAGACACCTAAAGCTTCCCTGTAGGGAACAACATAGCTTTATTTTGGTTGGAAGATACTCTTTGCCTTTGCTGTAAGTTTTTCTGATATGTCAAAGACGTACCTTTTACCTCTTTCTTTTGTAATGCAGAGTATTATTATTCTTGAAAACGTCATTAAAATAGATTTTTAAGCACTCGGTTACGTATTTTCTGAAAAAAAATAAAAATCTATGTAAATAGATTGGTGCTGAATCCAGCAGCAGTTAGTGGCTGCACACATCTGTCTTGGCAGGAGAGGCAAGGAGGGAAGGTCCTTCATTTCTCAGGGTGGTTCTTGGCTGGAGGTGGCAGCTGAGCTCTGCTCTCCCTTCTGGAGCATTTGAGCCACATTCGAGTTTGTCTGCCTGTTCCACTCAGTCTAACACAGGAGAGTGGCTGTGTTATCACTTGGGAGAGAACAGTGGCTTTTCTAAGCAAAAAGCATTTTTCCATGGAGGAACAGAACCAGACACTGGATTGATCCCTTTAGCCTTGGGCCTGGATTTCTGTCTCACAGCCAGGATGCAGTCTGGGAGGTGTGACTGAGGCCTGGAAAAAGTGCCTTGTAGGAAAGCAAGTGAGAAGATCTCCGTTGTGGGAGGTGAAAAAACTTGCTTTAATTGGAATTAATTTAGGAAAATTGTATGGTGCTTGCAGGAGGTCAGGATAGATTATTGCAGCAGTGTTTTATCCTGTAATCTCTTACACTTTTCTGTTAATTTTAGAAGCTAATCCAGATGGGGAACAGTTCTTTGTGTGACAGTGACATTTGGCTAATGGAGCAGGGCAGGGTTTTTCTAGTGCAGCTGAAGCCAAAGACACATTAACCATTTTATATACAAATATATATAACATTTCTTCAGTTTTTAGTTTAAATGAACAAGCTTCATTTCCTTTCATGGAGCAGAAGCAATACAAACAAATGCAGCTGCTGCCACCCCAGCTGCTCCCGTGGGGACGTTCCTGCTGTGAGGTGTCCTGGAGCCCTGGCCCACAGTGCTGCTGCTGTGCCCGTGCTGTTACTGGTGAGTACTGGTGACGGCAGCCCCGAGCTGCTGTGGGACACTCCGGGTCACAAATGTTGGTGTCACTGGAACTTGGTGCTGCTGCAGCCATTTGGGGTCCCAGACAATCCAGCCTGGGGGTGGCTGCCCTGTGCAGCAGCTCCTGAGCTCTGTGGGAATGGGACATTGGGGAAAACTGCAGGTGCCTGCTGCTCCAGCTCTGTGCTCTGCATCATGAACTGAAGGGATGCTGCAGAAATGCAGCACTTGCAGAGCTCAGCCTGTAAACACTGGGATGCTGAGTTCAGAAATCCAGCACTTGCAGAGCTCAGCCTTTAACCTGGGGTGCTGTATTCAGAATTTCAGCACTTGCAGAGCTCAGCCTTTAACCTGGGATGCTGAATTCAGAAATCCAGCAGTTCCAGAGCTCAGCCTTTAACCTGGAGTGCTGAATTCAGAAATCCAGCAGTTCCAGAGCTCAGCCTTTAACCTGGGATGCTGAGTTCAGAAATCCAGCAGTTCCAGAGCTCAGCCTTTAACCTGGGATGCTGAATTCAGAAATCCAGCAGTTCCAGAGCTCAGCCTTTAACCTGGGGTGCTGATTTCAGAATTTCAGCAATTCCAGAGCTCAGCCTGTAAACTCTGGGGACAGCTGGTGTGTGGATCCCAAGCAGCATTTTACAGAGCCAGGGGTTTAGACATATGGGTGGGACACACCAGCAATCTGCACTTCAGACATCTAGAAGGCCATTCAATTTTAGTCCTCACCCAAAATTAATTAAATTGTCTGAACAAGGCTTCAGCTTGTTGAAAATCCATCTAGTGAAGACTTTTTTTTGAGCAGAATGTGCACCAACACAGAATAAATGATCATTTTAGCCTAGTAAAGACTAGAGGCTCATGTCCTGGGTTGGCAGGCTTAAATTGCTTTGCTAATTCATGAAAGAAGGCATAAATTAAGCTGCTCAAGATTCTGCAGAGAACAGATGGGTTTGGAATATTACTTCTGAGAAATTACATATTTTCTAATTCAAAGGCAGAAAGAGTCTCCAGTTACACGTGTATGATTGTTTCCTGGAATATCAGCTGTCCCTGCCTTAAACAGTTGTGCAGAATGTTCCAGGTGTTCGGGAGCCATTGCACATCCCTCACTCCTGCCACAGGAGCCCCAGTGCTTTGGTAGGAGGGCTTTCATCCTGAGTTTTCCATTTGCATCTTGAATAAGTTTAAGGTATGTAAGAATAAAACATTTCGTGAAAGAACAGCCAGATTTTCACCCAGGAGCATGTTGGGTCAATTTTGTTCTTGGACTGATGCTCATTTGGATTTGTTTTGATAAGATCTTAATGCTATTCCTTTCCACAACAAAGAAAATCATGTGCAGTACCCTCAGTCACACACGAGACAGTGGCACAGTGATTACACTGATTACAGATCTGCTTAGACATGCAGGAGGAGTAAGAAATTGAATTTCTACCAGAGATTATCTTTTAAAGTCCTGTGTTGGTTGAGACAGAAAGAAATTAAAGCGACCAGTGCCTGGCTGGCCTGGTTGAGGTGGAATTTTGTGTGTGTGGAAAGCCATGGAAGTGGAGATATCTTCTTTTTGCAGGTGACTTTGGGCTAGCTAAGGACCAAGGCAGGAGAGTTTGCAGTGCGGGTGCAGCTGAGTTACCTGGGCTGGCCTTGTCCTGCCCCCAGGGCTGGCCTGGCAGAGGGACAGGGCTGTGTTTGTGTGGGAGGGGAGGGAGGGAGGGAGAGCAGCTGTAGATGGGCAGTGCTTTGTTAGTTTTTGTTTGAGGAAGGGGGTTTTAACATGAAAAGCCTCTGGAGCAGAGCCTTACCCAGTCACTGCTGCAGTCCTTGCAGGGTTTGGAGGCTCCAGCTCCAGCCTGGGCAGCCTCTCTGCACGTGGAGCCACATGGATCTGCTGCTCTGCTTCTGTGTGTGTGTGTGCAGGGAAAACACAGGAAAGGGATGCTGAAAAGGGAGTTGGAGGTTCTGGACAGCCCAAATTTCACTGCCTGCTTGGCTGGGCACTTGCAAATAAAGATAAATCCCATTCTTCCTGGTGGGTGCATTTAAAAGAGATGTGAACATCCATGTCAGAGTTCATAATGACACGGAAATAGTTCCTTTGTATTCCAGCCAGTGAGATCCTTCCCAAAGCCCACTGTTGTCTGATCTAGTCCCAGCACACAGGAAATGCAGCCTGGACAAGGTGACCCCAGGGCTGGGAACTCTGCCAGCCCCAAACTCGGGGTGTGGGACAGCCCTGGGGCTGTGAGGGAGGGCTGTGCCCTTCCTTGAGGAGCCACTGGCTGTGCCCACTGCTCTGTGAGGGGCAGCAGCAGATTCCTGCAGGAACTGGGACAAACCATTGCTGCAGCTCCCCGTGGGATGTGGGAGTCCCTTAGGAGCTCTGAGCTCTCCCTGGGTGTGCCAGGGATTCCCCTGGAGCCCTGCTGCTCCTCTCCAGCCCCTGTTCCAGGGCACTGCTGGGATGGGTAATTAAACTGCAGCCGGGGGGGACTGCAGTTCACCAGTGCAGTCAGGCAGTATTTGTGTGATCCCATTTCGAGGAGTAATAGACTTAAGGAAGCACGGTCTTAAGGGAAACAGATGTCTGGAAGCAGATGATTAATTTGTGCTGAGTTTTCAAGCACTCATTTAACTTCCAAGCTCTTTAAAGTGGATTCTTTAATTTAGTGTGTCGTGTCTTAAACATTTATAGTCAAAATCTTATTTCAGTTAAAGATGTGTTTGTCTAAAGTGATACTTTTAAATTCAGTGGAGTTCTGCAAATGAACACTGCTCAGACACCAGAATATGCAAAGTTGCAGAGTGCTGCAAGTAATGTTAATTTGACTTTCTTATTTCCAGGGCTGGTAACGTTTTTTCAGTAACATGAAAATTCAGCTGCATCCAAGAGGATCCTCCTGCAGTGCAGAGTTCAGCAGGATGAGGGAACACAACTGGGTGCTACATTTGGGTGAGGGAGAAGGACTGATGCACACGTGCCCAGGAATTGTCCCTTTGATTTCCTTGCAGCAAAGCCCTTGTTTTGACTCACAGGAGATGTTTCTCCAGCCTGTAACTCAGGCTCATCCATCACCAGGCCCTGCCCTGCTGCAGCTCTGTGCTGGGATTCAGTCCAGAGCTGGAGGAAATGGTTCCCTGCTCTGGGATGGTTTTGGCCCATAATGGAGATGCTGAATGCTCAGCAGGAGGATTTCACACAGCAAGGCCCTGTGCTGCCCTGATGGGGAGCTTTAAACAAGGACTAACTCCTTGTGCTTTGTTCGAGGTATATAACAATCTAAATTAGACCAAAATTCTGAGTTGTTGGTCATACACACCTCATATATTTTCATTTGTTACCAAGTGAAAGAATTGTGGGGAGGGATGGCAGTCCTGTGGTGCTGATCCACCAAAGCCTTGCCAGGGCCAACACTCCAGAGGCTGCACTTGCTGAATGTATTTCTGTTCATTTTGTATTGAAATGGTTTCAGTTAGGCAAACCAGGATTGATGGATTGGTGAGAACTGGAATATGATATCCAGTTTGGATTTCCCAGATCCTGTTCCTGAAGCATCTCCTCTGCAGGAGGGACAGGAACACGACCCCTTAGAGCAGAACCCTCCTGTTTTTGCTGAGGAAATCATTCCCCCAGCTATTCTCTTGCCCAGAAACTTTCCTTCAACCTCTTCGATGGAACAGGATGGACAATAATGGAATGTTGTTAGGGATAGGTATTTGTCCCTTGAAGTTTCTCTGGCATTTGTTAGTTTTTCCATTCTGTTTCCACTTCCAAAGAAGTTTCTCCAACTGCATGAGCAGTGATTTTTGTGACAAGCGATCAGGTTAATGTGTTGATTTTTAAAAAAAAGTGTTTAAATTGATGCCTTCTTAGAGGCTTTCCTTCCATGGCTTTTCCCAGCTATGCTCTTGTGCCTCCTGTCCATGTCACTTTGTGGTGATCCAAGCTGTGGATAACATTTGATCTGTGCATCAAACCCTGTTTGTGTGGGGCCACAGAGACAGAATTTTCACACCCCCTCCACACCAGAACAAACCCTGGCTGCTCTCAGATGGTCAGTTATCTTAATTGAGTTCTCACTGTTTATTAACAGATCTTTAATTCATCTTTCACTCTTACCTTCAGATTTCTCCCCAGTCTTTCCCCATGTGTGAGACGAGGTGATTTCTATGCAGGGGCTGTGCACTGCACAGATGGATCTGACAGCAGTGCCATATTCTCCCACCAAAATTGACAGGATAATAAGTGGAGATCTTGTTAAACTTGGCTGTGTTGCCATCAGTACTTGTTTGCTAATATTTCACAGCAAGGCAGACTGGCTGACAGGGCTTTGCTGAATGCATTGGCAGCAGCCCTTGCTTAAGCTTAAAGAAATACAGAAGGAAAAAGGAACAGAGATTGCTGGAGACCTTGCCAAGACAAGTCCAGAATCTGATGGGGAAGCTGAGGGGGCTCAGGGCTGCCCATCTGCCGTGGATCTGACCCTCCTGCCAAAGGCTTTTCCATCCAGGCAGCTCCTGAGCTGCCCAGAATTACACACAGAGCTTTGTTTGGCAAAAGCTGGGAATCTCTCCGGATCGTGTGTCAGCAACTGCAGCCTCTGCTGAATTCTGGGCACTCCTGGAGGACTCAGAGGCAGCAGGAATGGACAGGGGTGGCAGCAGCAGCAGCAGGGAAGGGTTTGACAGGAACCCCTTGGGTTTAACTTGGCCCCCTGAGCCACACAAACACCTGCGTGGAGCTGGGCACGAGAGCTAAAGAGCTGCCAGACAGACACTGCTTAAAGTTTAATTAATCACTCAGACACTGGGGGTGGATCCAGCTCTGGGACTCGCACACTCAGTTCTGTCCCTGTCCTGGCAGTGCTGGCAGGGCCCTGAGTGTGTGCAGAGCAGATTTGTCACAGCTGTGGTGTCACCTGCTGCCTCGTGCTGCCTGTGTGTACTTGCCTGGCAGTGTGTGGGTAACACACAGCTCCTCCAGGCCAAAATGGATCCTCTGGGTTCCAGGGGACGGGTTAAACCTCAGTGGATTTGATAAACCTCTTTGGAGATACTTAAGGTGTCAGGTTTGTAAGACTTAATGAAGTCTTATATTCTCTGGGGTCAGAATTGATCTGGAATTTTTCTCCTCCATTTCTCACACATGTGTCCCCCCCCCCTTTTTTTTCCCTAGTCCATGCCATAGATAAAAAATGGTTTTGTTTTTTTTTGTCTCTGGGCTGGCCTCGGGGCCTCTCCATGTGGCAGCCCTGGCATATGTCACTTTTCACTGGTTAATGTCACTTCTCACTGGTGAATTTATTGTGTTGCCAAGACTCACTGCACCTGTTGATCAGCAGGAAAACAAAAATGATCTGCTGAAGCAGTCAGCATCTTTAGGAGGCAGAGATGAGTGACCTGTCCTTGGTGGCACCCTGGGGACACTGATCCCTCGCTCACCCTCACCCCAGGTGTGGGCAGCAGGAGCCAGAGAGGGGCTGAACTCTGGCAGTGGAGATGAGCTTTGTTCAGGCCAGGTGTGCAGGGTCAGTCCTCCCTCCCTTCCCTGGCTCCATCACAGCTCCAGAACAGCCAGAACAGCAGCGTGGGGAGTGTTGGGCTCTGAAATGTTTGGGGATTTGGTTTGGGCTTGGGAGTTTGGTTCTTTGGAGTTTTTTTTTACTGTGATTTAGAGACTTTGTTCTTTGCCCTTTTATAAATGAAGCAAATGCCATCTGTGTTGGAGGAGCTGCAGGGCGGCTTTGCTCTCCAGGCCTTTCCTTCTGTGTGCTCTGCCTGACAGCAGCTCTGGCTGCAGGGCTGGATCTGACAGAGACTGGAGCCTTCCCTCTGCTGCCCCAGCTCAGGGCTGGGGACTCAGGGCTGTCCCCTGGGGCTGGGGCTCAGCCCAGCAGGAGCAGGGCAGTGTCCAGCAGGGCAGTGTCCAGCAGGAACAGGGGCAGTGTCCAGCAGGAACAAGGGCAGTGTCCAGCAGGGCAGTGTCCAGCAGGGCAGTGTCCAGCAGGAGCAGGGCAATGTCCAGCAGGAGCAGGGCAGTGTCCAGCAGGAACAAGGGCAGTTTCCAGCAGAGGAGTGTCCAGCAGCCCCTCATGCCCAGGGCTGGACAGCCCCAGGGGCAGGATGTGCAGGATATGCAGGATATGCAGGATGTGCAGGATATGCAGGATGTGCAGGATGTGCAGGATATGCAGGATTTGCAGGATGTGCAGGATATGCAGGGTGTGCAGGGTGTGCAGGATGTGGGTCAGGCTCACCGGGCTGTCAGCCTGGGCCATCCTGAGCAGGGTTATTTTTTCCTGCTGGGTGGGAGCATTTAAGGTAACGTTGGATCATTATTTTTCAACTCCTCTGTAACCATGGAGACCAGGAGCTTCCTAAAGCAAAGCAGGAGCTCTCGAGGTGCAGCTGGAACTCGCTCAGACATTTCTGCCTCCCTTGGCCCCTTGTCAAATCCTTTTGCTTTCGGGAAACTGGAACAAAGAATCAGAGTGGCATATGCAGAATATTACACTTCAAATTAAAGTTCAGTGGGGTAAACGTGAGTGGATCTGCATTTGAAAACAAAGGGTAACTCCAAAGCTCCTCTCTGAACATGGAGGGTGCATGCCAAGAGAATGAGCAGGTACAGCAGATCTCTTGCCTCTCTATAAAACAAAATCAAGAGGATTTGTACCTGGAAATGACAGAAACTGAGGAGGTGGAAAAATGTGATGGAAAATATCTCATTAGTCATATATTTGTGAATCTGTAAACTTGGATAGGGACAGAAAAGCCTCTATCATCTGACTTCCCATGATTAATTGTCCCAGTGTGACAGCTTTGCCTTGTGCCAGGTCCAGCTTGAAGGCAGGAGCTCTGATGGCTCAGTGTGGTGAAGCCTGACCTTGTTTAGCGTTCCTACATCTTGAGCTAATTATTTTGCTAAATGTACACATGGTCCTGCCTTAGTTTTGTTAGATGATCAACAACTTTGTTGTCATCCTTATTTCCCTACACTCCTGTTCAGAGAGCAGACTTTATTTCCTTTATTGAATTGCAGTGTGTTTAATCTTGGGATATGGCAGCAGAGAGAAACGTTTGGGGTTTTATTTCTGTGATTCCTGCTAGGAGCTCCGTTTCCCTGCTGTCCGTGGCTGAGTCCCCTCCAGAGCTGGGGTGTGTGGTCAGTGATTTCAGTGTCCAGGGCACATCCCTGCGGGAGCTGAGCTGTCCCTGCCCAGCTCCCAGCAGGAGCTCTCACCTCCAGCAGCCCTGGCTTCCCTCGTGGAGGGGAATAAACTGCACAGGGAATATTTCCTGGATGTGAAACAGCCATAGAGCCATCCCTTAGGGACAGCCCGTGGATTCCTGCTCCTCATCCTTGTCCAGCAGCTGCCTCAGTGCTCACACGGGGAATGCCCAGCACCTTTCCCCGGGCCGGCAGGACACGGGGGATTCTGCAGCAGGGTGTTTTACTGAATGACAGCGGCCCAAGGTGCGGGTGTGGCTGCTGTGCCAGGGCTGTTCACAGCTCCCCGTGTGGCAGCAACCCCTGGGAGGGAGGAACCCAGCCCTGTGTGCAGAGATGCGCTGGGGAAATGCGTTTGTGGCAATGAAAATTCATTGATTTGTGGTGCAGTGAGTTGTCGCATGTCAGGAGACACGAGTAATGGGTATGGATGAATTTTAATGGGATTTTTAAAGTTATCTGGAAACAATCCTGAGTCCCACTGCAGTTCTGTGAGATTTCAGCCCACACAATCATCATCTTGTTCAGAGGATTGTTGCACATAAAGTTTGAGTAGCTATGGGGGAATTGTTTTCTTTTCTCTGTATTATACAGAAGACTGAATTTAATGACAGGAGAGGAAATGTCAGAACTAAATAAATGACTAATTCCTTGCAGCAGTAGAGCTGGTGCCATAAAACATAAGTTAATAAATGACATACTGTTTAGACAGGCTTGAGCCACCCTTACTCTTCCCAGCATTTTAATGGCAGAGGGGGGTTGTGAGTGCTTTTCTCTGAAGCCAAGGAGCCGTGGCAGAGCCTGGAGTTACCTTGGGGTGCTGGGTGGGCAGCCTCAGGTGTGCAGCCACACAGACCGAGGTGCTGCCACCTTCCTCTTCTCCCTGGAGGGCTCTGCCTCACTTCAGGCTGAAAAACACCTCCCTTGCCCTAAAACCCAGCAGTGAGGGGTGGGTGCAGCTGCTCCACGTCCCTGCCTCTGTCCCCTCCCAGCCCTGGCTCCCTTCCTTCCCAAAACCCTGGGTACCTACCCCGGGCTGCCATCCACAGCACACTGCTCTGCCTCTGAGCCAGGACTGACAGCATTCCAGCCTTTAGGTGCTTTCATTAGTCTTTAAGATTAGATTATCAGCTCTACCATGTATTAAGGAAATAAAAAGTCCTGTTTTTCTCCTTAACAAATCAATGTGCAGGTGTGGCAGGGGAGCAGTGTGAGGCTCAGGATGTATCAATGTCAAAATCTGCAGAGGGATCGTTCAGCAACAGGCTCTTTAAAAATCCAGAAGACAAGTTGGGAAGGAGATTTAATAAGGAAGGAAATGATCTGTGTTTTGTTTTCCTGGAGCAGCTGCTGTTTATGAAATTGAGGCACACAGTGTGACAGCACAGAGGTAAAAGGGTGGATTAGCAGAGTTCAGAGGCAGTAGGAGCTGACATTGGGACATGCTTATTTTGGGATGCCATGGTTGGTGGAAGACAGCCCCATAATTTAAGATCTGTAATTAGTTGAAGATCTATATTGTTACAAAGCTATTTTTCCCCAAAGAGCCAACATGCTGCTTAATTTCAGCACTAACATGATTCCTTAATATTGGTTAAAATTGGCAGTGGACAGTCACAGAGGCTCTTTGTAGTTCTGGTGTCTCCTTCAATGAACTCGGAATCATCTGTCAGCAGCAAATTAATGAACGGCCGTAATTATGCTAAAAATACAATGTTGAGAGGATTAAGGCAGGCCAGGAAGTGGCTGAGGGTGGGGTGGCACAGGGCAGAGGGAGTGTGCCCAGAGCAGCAGCCACGGGCACGGCTCCCAGCAGCGCTGACCCCGTGTGCCAGGCAGGGACAGGGCTGGACATCCTGCCTTCCCTGGGCTCCCAGGGCGCCTGCAGCTGTCTGACATCCCACCTGCCTTGCTTCCAAGGGCATGGCCCTGCACAGCCAGCCCTGTCCCCCAGGGTGCTGGCAGGGACATCTTTGCTCCGAGATCCAGCCCAGTGTCCCTGCAGTGGTGGGAGTCACAGCCCAGTGTCTTGTGGTGTGGGTCACACCTCAGGGTGCCTCCCGTGGGTCACAGCCCAGTGTCCCTCCCATGGGTCACAGCCCAGTGTCCCTCCTGTGGGTCACACCTCAGTGTCCCTCCCATGGGTCACACCCCAGTGTCCCTCCTGGCCTGGGTCACAGCCCAGTGTCCCTCCCGTGGGTCACAGCCCAGTGTCCTTCCTGTGAGTCACAGCCCAGTGTCCCTCCCATGGGTCACAGCCCAGTGTCCCTCCTGTGGGTCACACC
>VZDJ01000301.1:10867641-10901143 GCA_008694505.1 Cyanoderma ruficeps
CACAGCCCAGTGTCCCTCCTGGCCTGGGTCACACCTCAGTGTGCCTCCCGTGGGTCACAGCCCAGTGTCCCTCCCGTGGGTCACAGCCCAGTGTCCCTCCTGTGGGTCACAGCCCAGTGTCCCTCCCATGGGTCACAGCTGAGTGTCCCTCCCATGGGTCACAGCCCAGTGTCCCTCCTGGCCTGGGTCACAGCCCAGTGTCCCTCCAGGGTCACCAAACCCTCAGCCCACCTGTGAGGTCCCTTCCAGCTCATTCTTTGCCCCCCAGCTCCTTCCCCTGCCTTTCTCCTGTGGGATGTGGCTGGAGCCCTTCCCAGGCCAGGTGTCCCCTCCTGTGTCCCTGCGTCCCACCCTCACTTTGTCCCAGATTTGTCACAACAAACTGCACAGACAGATGTGCAAAAGCTGCAAAAGAACCATTAAAAAGTGCCCCCAGTATAAATTTATGAGCAAGGTAATGGAATAGGATTATTCTGACACGAGGGTTATTTTCTATTTGCCTTTTGAATTTGAAACATTGGGAGCAGTTTGAGAGTTTTGATGGGTGATGAAAGCCTGACCTGTTTTCTGCCAAACTGCAATTGTACAGCCTTGGCTTAGCAGTGTATTGCCAGCTGGAACTGGGGCAAAGTAAATCCACATACATTATATAACCTGAATTGGTTTATACAAGGAGAAAGGGACGTATCTTAAGCTTTTTAAATAAGGGATAAGTGCAATACTGGGAATTTGTTAATATTATGCTGAATTTTACAGTGCATTCCCAGGTGCAGCATTTAGAGGCAGTTTCAGTGATGGGATCATGGGCTCCCCTGTCACTGTAGGGCTGGGACTGAGCTGTGCTGTGGGTGCATATGGCTGTGGTGAGATGATGCTGGAGGAGCTGGGTGGATGGACCTGCATGGGCAGGGAGAGCTCTTCCTCACAGCCACAAACGCAGGGACATCAATCATTTGTCAGAGGGAAGAGAAATAGTTGTGGTTTAAGGCCCAGGCTCTCCTGTGATGTTTATTAAAGTCAGTGAAGAGCTCCAAAACCAACTCCTGTCAGTATTATTGACCAGCCTGGAGAGAACCATCCAAAACTTTTAATTCTAGTAGGAGAAAATTAATTTAACGTTTTAAAATTAATTTGACTTTTAAAGCACATTGCCTACTTTGGGGAGGCTAGAGGACAATACTCTGAAATATCTCAGTTGTGCAGGTTTTTTTATGTCATCATTCCAGTGTCAGGGCCCAGGGCAGAGCACAGAGACCAAAGCTGTGATCTTAGTGACTCCTATGTACACCAACATATAACATATAATAGATAACAGATAATATAAAATATATAATAGATGATAATAGATAATATATGCCTAACTTCATGCTTCTGGAGGGACTGGGGAGCAGGGTGCAGTGGGACAGGGGTGAGCACTGCCCTGGGAAGTGCAGTCCAGGGATCTTGCAGTAGTTAAAAATAAATCAACCCAAACCAGGCTGTAGAGCAACAAAGCTGGAACTCGACACTGTCACCTCAGTCCCCAGAAGAGCCCCAGGTGCCCTGACAATGAGGGAAGGGAGGGAGCAGCCCTGGCAGAGTTTGGGGATTGTTTCCACATGAGGCAGGGGCTGCTTTGGGAGGAGCCGGTGTCACAAAGCCCGTCTCTCTCCAGCTGGCAGGGGACACTTGTCAGGCCCAGGACAAAGGCCAAGGAATGGCCTTTTCAGACTGTTTCACTCCATTTCCAGTCGGTTTTAATGCTGTCCCTGCCGTGAGCGTTGGCACATTGGAGGCTGTGACAGGATTTGACTGAATCTGAATGTCGAGGTTTGTGCTGCCCTTGTTCTTCCCCCAGGGAGGGCAGGGAACAATTCCTTCCCAATGTCCCATCTCACCCTGCCTCTGGCAGTGGGAAGCCATTCCCTGTGTCCTGTCCCTCCTGGTGTTCCTTCCAGGTTCCCGGTGTCCTTTCCCAGGTCCTGCTGCTGTGGAGTTGTGGGAAGGACAAGGGTGACATCCTTGTGACAGTTCCTAACTGCTGGAGGGAGTCACAGGAGGGGTGACCTAAAGGTTCCTCTGAGCTCTGTGAAGGACACCTTAAAATGAACTTCTCTGGGATCACTTTGAACTCACCTGAGCTCATTTTAGGACAGAGCCATGGCACCAAATCCTGCAAACGTGTCCCGTGTCACCCGTGGGATGAGGGCACCTGGCATTGGGAGTGTCACAGCCAGTGCCTCGAGGAGCTGCACAAACACAGCAAGGACATGCTCAGTACAACACAGAGCCTTCATTTAATAACTTAATATTATAATTCAATTATAATATTATAATATTATAGCTTATAATTCATTATATGTTAATGTATCGGTGCAGAAAGACACGGCACTGAATATTAATTGTCTCCATTTGAATGTCGCTTAATACATCCAGAATTTAAGGTCAAAGTAATTACCTTTGCTACTAATTTAATTAGCATTCATTTAGAAGAAAACATCCTTTGGCATTTGACAGCATTTAAACTTTATGTTGCTTGTTCAGAAATAACTCCCAAGGGAAAACAGTCACTGAGGGAATGTCTGAAAAATCCCAGATTATTTGGAAATTAAACTGTTGCTTTGCTTCCCTTCCCATGTGTCTGCTCGTACAGAAATGAGCCTTGGGGTTTTAGATTCCTCAATTTGCATGAAGGAATGGATCAGATAATAATAATAGCAATATTCACTGAATATATTTGTATCAGTTACCTGCAGCATCAGTTTCTCTGGAGAGGAGAAGTAAAGTGATTTTTGTGCTTCTTTTGGGGTTTTTGTGTATTCTAAACTATTGCTGCTGGTTGGTGATGATGGCAACTGTTCACGTAACACATGGAATATTTTGAGTTCAGTATTTTGGGGGATTTTTGTAGCCTAGAAAACTCGATGGCAGTTCACAGCACCTGCTGAAGGACCAAAGGCTGGTGCTCAGGTAAAAATCCATGAAAAATTCTGGCATGCATTTAGAAACCATGGAGAACTTGCTGTCTGCTGATAAAATAACCCAGCAGAGATCATCACACCCCCAGGAGAGTGGTTTTCCTCCATTTTTGCTTTAAATCCAAACTTCAAGATAACTTATGAAAAGACTATTTTTAGAGATTATACCCCTATTAAAATCTTCCAAATTATCTTTTCTCTCAGGCTCTTCTGCCTGTCCTTTTACTGGCAGCACGATCATAAAGCTCTTAAGCCCTTACAAAAGATAACATGCTCTTGATGAGGTTTAAAGATAGCTTATTTCAGATTCATTTAAATGAACCCAGAATAAACTGACTCTGAGGAAAGCCTTTTACTGAACTAAGAATTTCTGCGTTTTTGCAGCAATTAACTTAAAAGTGGAGTAATGAACGTGATAAATTTCTGTGTTCAGGGAAGGGCCTGGAAATGGACCATTGGCCTTTTTATCTTTTGAAGGAGGATTTTATAAACCCATTATTCTTCAGAATATAACACCAGTCTGGGCAAATTTCACTTGTGACCTCATTTGAGGAGCGTTGCAGAACAGGCTGATTTTTGAGGAGACAGGTGAGTTCAGGCATTGTTCTTTGCTCCCTAAAAACAGGGGAAGGGGCTGCAGAGGTGGGGTAACAAACACGGATCATGGAAATGTTCTGCAGGGCTGTTGCAGGAGGATCTCCCTTCCCAGGGCTGATCTTCTCTCACCTGGTGGGTATTTGAAATAATTTCCTGTGAAGTGTCCTTGAGGTGCCTGAGGGAAAAGGCAGAGCGTCCTCACTGTTCTCCATCGGTGCGCTCTTTATCCCAACAGGAGGGGTTTGCATCCAGAAATCCAGAGACAAAATAATATTTCCCCTATGTGAACATTACGTAGTGTAATTAATTCTAGAAACGCTTCATTATTTTTCAATTTTTTCGTCTTTGAGAAGACTTTTCCCCCAGCGCTGGGGCCGGGGCTGGCCTGGCTGCGGGCAGGGATTGCCCTCTGCTGGCAGCCGGCCCTGCCTGGAGCAGGAGATTCCCGGAGATTCCTGGAGATTCCCAAACATTCCCAGAGATCCCCAGAGCTTCCCAGAGCTTCCCAGAGCTTCCCAGACATTCCCAGAGGTTCCCAGAGGTTCCCCCTCCCGGGGCAGCTGTGGAGCTGGGCAGTGACAAGCCCACGGGTCCCTGTGCCAGAGTGATGTGGGGGCACAGCCCGAGCCGGGGCTCTGGGGGGGCCCAGAGTGTGCCAGGAGCACAGTGACCTCCTGGGGCTGTCAGCAGGGACACTCCTGGGGCTCAGGGACACCTCTGGGGCTCAGGGACACTCCTGGGGCTCAGTGCCACTCCCTGCAAAGGTTCAAAGGTTGTTCGGGGCCTGGGGCACCCTGGTCAGTGGAAGGTGGCCCTGGCCATGGCAGGGGGTGGGACAAGACAGGCTTTAAGGTCCCTCCCAGCCCAACCCAAAAACTGGCTTCCCAAACTAGAACCAGCCAGCCCCGGGAGCTTAGTTTGGGGCAAAACACAGTGAAGAACCTAGAGACGTGAGAAGGGCAGGGAGAATCCATGTCAGACGAGCAGCAGAGTCTCTGTTTCTGCCTGGGAACGCTGCTCTTGGCTCTTCAGGTGCCAGACCCATGAACACGCCCCGGGCCCCACCTTGGGGCATCCTTGGCCACTGCCAGAGGCACCTCAGGCTGGGGAAACTCCTTTTCCAAAGCCCCCAGACAGTGAACAAATACATCTTTCCTGAGGAACGTTTCAAACCCGGCAGGTTTAGTTTGTTTAGGATCCCCAGCCCTGTCTGTGGCTGTGCCGACTGAACCTCCCGGTTCCCTGCCAGCAGGAATTTGCTCTGCCTGTCACAAGAGGGAACTGCAGCACCAGTCTGGAGCTGCTGCTCCTCACACACCTTTTCTCCAAGGACTCCGTGGTTGCAGTCATCTTCCTCCTAAAACTGCTCTCTTCATACAAATAAGATTGTCTTTTAACCTGTGCATGAAGCTGCCCGTTTTTATTGCTTTTGAGAACTTTATTTCTGGTCAGGTAAAACTTGGTAATACCTTCATGGCTTTTCAAGGCTTGCAAAGCTTTTTTTGAATTAACTGATTTGCCATGGTAAATTTAAAAGTGCATTTTCCCCCAGCACTGAGGGTTCATTTAAAAAGGAATATATAAGCTATAGGAAAAGCAAGGACAAGGATCCTTCCCATGTTCTGCTCCAGGTAGATGGGCTGCTAGAGGAGGGAACAGCTCCATGGGGGCATGGAATCAGAGAAGCTGATGCCAGAATCACCTGGAAAGGGAAAGAGAAGATGACCTGGCTGCTTGTCTGCAGGATGAGAGGTGAGGCAGCCCCGTGGTGCCAGCCTGGCACGGAGATCCCAGGGATCCAGCTGGCATTCCTGGGGTCAGTCTGGGGTGTGTGGGGCTCCCTGGCACCCACAGGAACTGCTGGGACACCTTGGGGGGTCCCTGCTCCTGGGTATGCTTTGGATTGATCAGAGATCTTCTTCTGCCCTTGAATTTTGTCCCAACCTTGCTTTCCCCAGTTTTTAAGAGCAGGGAGTCCTGACATGAGCAGGTCAGAGCAGGATATCTGCAGGTGTCTCTGCTTGACTTCAGGGCTGCCTTGTACCCACTTGAGTTGTAGTTTTTAATACATGGTGGTGCTGGGGTGATGGTTGGACTCCTCTGATCTTAAAGGTCTTTTCCAACATTTACCATTCCCTAATTCTATGAAAACGTAGAAAAAAAGATTCTGAAGAAATCCTTCATTTTGCTCTAAAGACAACACTGAAATGAGCTTGCTCCCTTTTCTCCAGTTTATGGTCAACTGGAATGGTCAAATCAAGAAATAAATCTTAGCCAAACATGACATTTTAGAAAGTCTTTCACAATTTACAAAAACGAACACACTCCTTTTTCTTCAGCCAGTTTGTGTTTTGCCATTGTGTTCCTTGCTGGCACAAGCCAGTGTTCTTTCAGAGGACACAGTAAGATCAAATAAAGATGTTTTAGCCCTGACTTTTCCCAGCACATGAGCTGAAATTACACAGGCCAGTGGTTGTCTGTGAACAGTCTTCATCCTGGGCAGTTGTTTCCAACCAGATGTGGGGATGAACCTGAAACACCAAAACCACCTCCTGCACCAGGGAGTCTTCCTCAGACTCTTTGCTGCACACAGAGTGCACTGCAGGTGATTTTTTCTCATCCAAAGAAACAGAATGGAGTAATTATGAACTTCATTGTTCTGTCACAGCAGAAAAATCAGATGGAAAATGCAGCGTGGTAAGGCTGGAGTTCTGACTCTGTCCAGGAGTTGGGATTCAGTGCAAACCCAAGTGCTGCATGAAATGCCTTTCAGTTCTGAGGGAAATGCCAAGTGGACAGTAAAAGCCACAGCAACAGGCTGCAGTAATGTGTAAATCACAACCCTCATCCCCCAGAAAGCTCAAACCATAAACCCTGGGGATTTATGGGGTGTGATGGGCTGGGCTCCCCCCAGAATAATAACCACAGGATGGGAAGCAATGGGTGAGGTCTTTGTGTGAAGGGCCTGAAACCTGCCCTGTGAGTGCCCCTGAGCTGGGCAGCTCTGGGGGCTGAGCTGTCCCAGGGGCTCAGGGCCAGCCCAGATCAGGGACAGAACGTGCCTGTGGAGCTGCTCTGGGTCTGATGAGCTGTGGGGAGGGACACGGGGCTCCTGTGCAGCTGCTGCTGGCCCTGGGCTGTGCCCTGGGCTGTGCCCTGGGCTGTGTCCTGAGCTGTGTCTTGGCTGTGCCCTGGGCTGTGCCCTGGGCTGTGTCCTGGGCTGTGTCCTGGGCTGTGCCCTGGGCTGTGCCCTGGGCTGTGCCCTGGGCTGTGTCTTGGCTGTGCCCTGGGCTGTGCCCTGGGCTGTGCCCTGGGCTGTGCCCTGGCTGTCCTGGCTGTGCCCTGGGCTGTGCCCTGGGCTGTGCCCTGGGCTGTGTCCTGGGCTGTGCCCTGGCTGTCCTGGCTGTGCCCTGAGCTGTGCCCTGGGCTGTGCCCTGGGCTGTGCCCTGGGCTGTGCCCTGGCTGTCCTGGCTGTCCTGGCTGTGCCCTGGGCTCCTGGTGCTGCTCCCCAGCTCTGCAGGGCCCAGGGATGCCAGGAGCTGCCCTGGTGATGAGGGATCAGGGCTGGGGGCATGCCCTGTGCCAGCTCAGAGGAATCTGCCCTCCCTCAGGTGCCAGAACTGGAGCTGGAGCAAGGCAAAGCCCAGCTCGTTATCGCTGCTATTCTGGGACAGCAGCCGGGGCTGATCCAGGGATGGCTCAGGGACATCTCTGCCGTTTCCCCATCATCCCTGCTGGGTTTTGCAGGTGTCTCAGCATTCAGCTGAGTGCTGCTTCTCTCTGCCAGCAGGAATGATGTGTAGACCCAGAGCTCTAGGAAGCAGCATGTGGAATGAATTATTTAGTGGCTTAATACATGGATTTTTTTCAGGTCTTCAGCTGCATAGTTATCAAATAAATCAGCCTTTATTTTCGTGATTTAAATGTGAGTAAAAGTAATGTCAAGCAATTTGTAAGGGAGCCTTCAAATGCTAAGATTGGTGTGACTAATAAAATGCATTTCATGAGACAAATTTTCCACACATAAACCTATTTTGTGAATGCAATAATCTGCTATTCTTATATGTTAGTCTGCAGGTCACAAGAGAGTATGGGAAAGTCATAAAATAATTCAAGTCATATAAACTTGGCTTTTGATTCGCTGGTAAATCAGGGTTTTTTCTTAAAGGAAAAAGATCAATTGAAAGAAGTGTGATTTAAAAATTAATACCAGTATTACAAAGCTATAAAGATTTTATTACTTGGAGCATTCCATTTGTGAAGATGAGTTGGTCTGTCCTTCTAATCTCCTCTAAAGCAGTGTAGGCTGCAGTTATTTATAGGGATCATATAGAATTCATAAAACAAAGCATTTCTTTGCCAGCCTCCTGCATGTGGGCGCAGATTCCCAGAGGTTACAAGTACAGAAACGAAGACAGAAATGTGACATTCCAGTATTTGATCTCTGCCTTCTGATGCAGTGATGAAGGTTGGGATGTATTCTAGACATATTGGGTATTTTACCATCAAAAATGGCCAATTTGCTTTGCAAAGTGGGGGAGGTCAGTGAGGTTCTGACAGTTCCTGCCCAAACACTAAAAGGATTTTTCCCCTTAAAATGTCCTCTCTCACAGAAAGCCTTGCAGCCCTGCTGCCTTACCCTGTTCCTCCCCCTAATTTTGGCCCTAATTCCCTTCAAGCAGCGATTCCAGCTTGGAGCAGTTCATGGCAATGAATCCCAGAGGCTGCCCCAAAGCTTGCCCTGACACCCCTCTGCCTGAGCACCTCAGTGAGCTGGAGGACAAAGAGGAATCTCATTCCTGAGCCCTGCTGCCCATCCAAAGTGTAACTCTGGATATTGAGTGTCCCAGCACAAACAGAGAGGGAAAAACACAAACCAGGATCACGTAATTGGGAACACAAATAGGAATGAGGGAATTGTTGTTCTTGTGTATTGTTCTGCAGCAGTAGATGCGTTTTGCCACGGATCACTCTGAGTATTTTCTTAAGCCTTGTGTCCTCTCCTTGTTTTTATATTTTGAAACTCTCCCTCTGCTTTTATTTTTTTTTTAATTGTTGGACTGAGGTCTATTGTAGAATTGATGTTCATTCCTCAGTTCCCAACACAAGATGTGTTGTTTAAAATAATGTCTATATTGTTACTCCATCCTTTGCTGCAGTTGCAGCTTTTACCTCCTCCCAGTGCAGCTGTGGACGTGCAGGGGAGCCCTCACTGGGGAGCAGTCCCCAAGCTGGGGCAGGGAGCAGCAGGGACCCGCTGCCCTCGCTGGTGGCAACTGGGCCTGGAAGGATCCCAAACCCTGAAGGTCAGATGGGCTGGTCAGGAATACATGATTCCTGCTGGAAATTATTTCCACGAGATCAGATGGATAGATATAATTAGCAGAACCAAACCAGATAGGATTCTTACAGGAACAGCTGTGCAGCCAATGAAGCTATTATATCAGAGATTTTTTTTCCCCAATAAATATTTTACACAGATTCATCTTTCTTTTCACAACAAATTGGATCTTATCCCAAAAGGATTTGCTTTATAGCAAAGCCAGACAAAGAAAGTAAAGCTCGTGGTTTATCTCGTGTCTCAAAATGTTGTGATAGGCTGAACTGTGCATGGCATAATACAGTGTTACACAGCCCTGGGTTTTATTGTAAGATTGCTCCCATTCTGGAGAAGCAATAATGAAATGTCCCCATTAGGGAGGGCCTGGGAAGGGCTGTCCCTCCCAGCTGTGTTGTGGGTGTGATGTGGGACACGTTCTGCCCCCTGCTCTGCCCTCTCAGGGATCCTGCACAGCAGCCCTTCCTGGGGACTGAACTTCTGCAGGTGGGAGAGAACTGAACTGATAACTACACCTGCATAGGAATCCTGCTCAGGGATCCTGCACAGGGATCCTGCACAGCAGCCCGTCCTGGGGACTGAACTTCTGCAGGTGGGAGAGAACTGATAACTCCAGAGATCCCTGCACAGGAACCCTACACAGGGATCCCTGCACAGGAATCCTGCTCAGGAATCCTGCACAGCAGCCCTTCCTGGGGACTGGACTTCTTCATGTGGGAGAGATCTGATAACTCCAGGGACCCCTGCACAGGAATCCTGCACAGGGATCCTGCACAGGAATCCTGCTCAGGGCTTGTCTGTCTCCAGGGCAGAGGGATGAGAGAGGAGGGGGCACTCAGAACACACCAGATCCCTGCCAGGCTGGAGTACAGGGCTCATGAGAGTAATCTGCATTTACCGCGGGGGCTTTGTGGCTGTGAAGAGACCACAAGGCAGTTTCCGCCCTGGTTTCCCTCCCTCTTCAATAAACTGAGCCCTCTTTGGGCAGGTTGCTCTGAGACAGAGGTGCAGCTGGAGGAGCAGGCAGAGGTAACCTTGAGCCCCTGAATTCCTGCCTTTTTAGACAACAGAATGCTTATAGCCAGCCCCTGGCACCAGTGAGCCAGGCAGCTGCAGCACATTCCAAATATTGCTCTATTTAAAGCATCCCAGGGCTCTCAGAGCAACTGCAGAGGCAAACCTTAACCTGCCATTAAACGAGCAGAGGGGCAATGGCAGAACCAGGTAAGAGGCACAATTCCATGTGAATGCAATAATATACTGAAATTAATAGACCTGGGCAATGCACTGTGTATACACTCAGCTGCCTGTGTTCTTGTCTGATACTATTATTATTATACTATTTATATTTTACTTTCCAGCAGGAAAGTGTAATCCCTTTAAAAGCTAATTCTATTAACAGCCTGGGTTCCTCCTGTATTTTTGAATCCTACCAGTTTTGTTTTCTTTATTTTTTGTAGTTGTCATTCCAAGTTAGCTGACACAACAGGACAGTGTGTAAAATGAATTGTTTGACAGCATTTTTATTATACTGTGTGTAGCTGAGCTCCACGTGTAGTGCCAAGTGAACACAGAATAATTCAGGTTTTAACCCAACAAAGCTCAAGTGGCAGAGCAAAATGAAATTTTAATAATGACCTTTCCATTGTAAGCACACTTCACTCTCTCTAAGGAGAAAAGGGAGTTTGTAAAATGCATTTTATAGCTATTGTGATTTTTTTATTTATTTCACTTAAATTTACAACTGTAGCTGTGGTGTGTGCTGCGTGCACAGTTACTCAGGTAACACTTGTAAAGGGAACTTTTAATACATCTTCATAACTCATTCAGTTTTCAAAGACTTATCTCCTGGGGTTTTTTTGCACCACTGACTCTGGTATCTAGGGAGAGTGAGTTTCTGCTAAGGTACAAAAGGACACTGAACACTATTTATTCGAGTTTTCATTGATAGCCCCAGCAATGACCCTGATCCTGGTTTAGAGTGGAGCTCCTGTAACAAAGCCCCAGAGTCAGCAGCACCAGCAGCAGGTGACAAACCCCTCTGTGCCCCTGCAGGACCCAGCCCTGGGTTTGTGCTCAGACCTGCAGGGAAATGCCAAGGGCAGGGAAACCATCCCCAGCAGCTCCACCTGGCACAGTCAGAGCAGGTGAAACGGAACGGAACGGCTGAGGGACCCCCCTGGGGCAAAAGGACACCCAGCTCCAGGGCAGGGTTCTTTTGCTGTGTGGTTGTTTATGTGTTTAATATTTTCATGGCAGCACATGCAGATCTTCTGTCCCTCTGGCAGACACACTGTGCAGTGTCCTGGTGACACAGCCTCGCTGTGCAGGGCTTTAGAAGAACAACGTGGCAATCCTTAAATTATTAACCATCCCTCCCAGTCTGCCTGCTTGATCTGAACTGTGCAAGGTGTTGTGAAGAGTTTTACATAATTTATTAATCCCTTCAAAACCCTGTAATTCTATTAACTGTGTAAGAGGTTGTAATGTATTGGTAAGGAATAGGATGTCAAAGGCTGTTATTCTGCCTTCTGGCTAGAGTGTGCTGTTTGCAGGGAACTGATAGGAGGGTCTTTAAAATTCTGATGTTCCGTGGAGATGTATTCATGTAAAGCCATTCCTGCTCCACAGAGAACCTTGTGCTGCTCTGGGCTGCTCTGAGCCTGGGGCAGGGCTCAGGCACCCTGGGGCGTGCCCACGGGCCGTGGGGTTGGTGGGGTGGGTTCAGAGCTCCGTGCCCGTGTCCCTGAGCGTGTTGTCTGTGCCAGCCCAGGCCCCGCTGTCCCGCCTGCTGGTGCCCGTGCTGCTGGCGCTGGGCTGGATCCTGGGCTGTGCCCTCATGGTGTACATTGTCTTCTCCTGAGCAGGACGGATGCCAGGTGAGTGATGGTGTCACACGCTGCCCTGCAGTGAGGCCAGTGTCACACGCTGGGCCTCTTATCTGTTCTTTCTGCCAGCCTCGGGATTAAATGCACCAGAGGGTATTTTGTGCCCAGACTCAGATGTTTATTAATTCTTATCCATGTCACAGTCTCACAAACCCTGAGTGCTACAGCACTTCTGGCTAACAAAGTAAAAAATGGAGCCGTCTCTGTCTCTCTACACGGCCTTTTAAGAACTGTCCAATTAAGAAATGACACCTAAATTATTTTTACTTTTAACCCAATAAGCAACTACCCGTGGCCTGCAATGTGGATTTTTCTACCCAATTACAAAATCCCACCCAGACCCATGGAGAAGGAGGTGAAAAAGAAGGACTCGGCCTCTGCCCTAAAACCTCCATCTTGCTTTATATATATTACTATATTCTAAAACCTTAAACTCTAAATTTTCTGTGATATCACACACTTCTATTCAAACTGCACCCCCACAATCCCAGCGCTGTCACTCAATTTTGGGAGCCTTTTCCAAGGCCTCAGGTCAGTCCAGTGTTTGCTGGGGGCTCAGTGCCTGTCAGCACAGAAACTGAAATTCTCAGTGCCCAGGGCTCCAACAACACACAGCCCTGCAGGGATGGCAGTGTCACACAGCCCTGCAGTGCTGGCAGTGTCACACAGCCCTGCAGGGATGGCAGTGTCACACAGCCCTGCAGTGCTGGCAGTGTCACACAGCCCTGCAGGTGTCACACAGCCCTGCAGGGATGGCAGTGCCACACAGCCCTGCAGGTGTCACACACCAGCCTCCCTTGCCCTACTTGGCACTGTCAGCCTTTTAAATGGAATTTTCTGTGTCTTACAGGTCAGAAGAACCTACAATGATGCTGATGAGAAGGACACGGAAGTTCAGTTTAGATTAGTAATGACTAAAATATGTATAAAATGAGTTATTTTTAATGTCGACAATGTAAATGCCATGCACAATTTTTATCCATTAGGAAGAATCACCAAACCAATTTCCCTGTTCTCAGATTATTTGCAATCGAGGGAGTAGTATTCAGAATCTTGTGGCAGGTCAGATACCTGCTTGCTGAACAGCAAACTTTTAAAATAGCTACTACCAGCTAAGGAACAGAAACAGGCAAGGGTTAATTTCTCGTGGGATTTTTAGCCTTACTATGGGGCGAATCTCTTGGTATCGTTATGAAACAGAAACATCATATGTCCTTCAAAAAGAAAACCTGAGGCTTATCCAGGGCTGGGGGGGTTGTAGGGCTGAGAGTGTCTGAATGTCAGGCTCACCGGGGGCCTCAGTGTCTTCTGCTGGGGGGTTTGCCTTTTTAATTATAATTGGAGATAATTATATTCCCCCAGTCAATAATAAGCCATGTGAACTTGCAGTGACTTTGCCATTTAAATCACAACTGAGCACCAGATCACTGCATTTTCACTGACAGCTCTGGGCTTTTGAGCGTGAAGATTTTTCGACTGAAGAAGTGCAGTTGTGAGAAGATGAAATCATTAATAATTCAGTCCCCGGTTAAAGCAGAGAATTGATTGTGAGGGGCATGTCTGGAAGGTCCCAGCAAGATGTATGTTTAAGGGAACGTGAAAAAACTCTTAGTGACCCCTGATGGGGTTAAATAGAGAAAAAAACCCTATTTTTTGACTCCTGCTCACACAGTTTGTATAATTTTGAGAACCTGAGGAAGGCACATCAGTCAGACATCCTGACTCCATCTGTGGGCACTGTCTGTTGAGCTTTAGGAATGGAAACACAAATAGGTTTGACCACAGTACAGCCATGAACATTCCTGGGCCACTCCAGCGGTCAGCAGGAGCTCTGAGGTGTGACATTCCATCTGGGAATTGTCTCCACACCGGGTTTCTGCCGCTGTGAATGAACTGAGGGCAGAGGGGGGATCCAGTGTCACCAGATGTCCTGAAGGAGAGGGGCCAAGCCCTGGAGATTCCCGATGCCTGCAGTGCTGCTGTGTCCTGTGAGCACCTGAGCAGCACCTCTGGGGGTCCCTTCCCTCCCTGTCCCTCCTGCAAGGGCTGGCTGAGCCCGGAGCCCGCCCTGAGCAGCCCCTCCGGGTCTCACCTCCAATTCCTTCGGGGGTCTGAGCCCTCCCTGACTCCCTGATCCAGCTGTGACTCCACAGTGACCACGTCTGTGCTTTTACAACTCACTTCATTTACCAGGCACAGAGGGAGAGAGGTCTGAAAGGTCCCGCTGGCCCAAACAGCTCTTTGGGTGTCTCACAACGCTGGAAATCGAATGTTTCCAATTAAAATGTTAGAGAGAAAATGTAAACACTACAATCTGGTTTAGCTTTACCTGATTTCTGAGATCTGATTTGGCAGAGCAAACCAAAATAACTTTCTAGGCTGGCGTCAATATCGTGGAGCTGACTTGCTGTATACAAAGCAGGAGTTTCTGCCAGTTTTATGGGGTAATAAAGAGAGAATTATTCCAAGAAAATATGCATCCCCCACGCTGCTGAAAGATCACTGAGCACTCTGCAGTGACCTTTTGTAACCACCTTCAGACAGCCCACTCGGGTGTCTGCTGGCGCTGCAGCTGTACAGTGTGGAGCTCTCCTTACATGCGGGGGTAAAAGGGGAGCAAAAGCTTTGGGGTTTTTCATTCCTGAAAAATAAAACGAGTGTTTGAGAGCCAGGTTCTTTTCTCTCAGAGAGCTGCTGATGATTGAGGGGAAAAACCCATGCACATTCAGATTTCTTGGAAAATGCTGGAGCTCCACTATTAAAATGAGGTGATAACTTTGGTGGCAGGTTTCTACAATATTGCTACAGCTGAGGCCAACCTTGCCCACAGCCTCTGCCTGGCTTTCCCCTGGCGTAAATTGAGTAGAGAGGAGTGTCTCTCCCCCTGCCTTGGGATGCTGCATGTGACATCCTGGAAACTTCCAGGCTCACGTTTATATTCTTTCAATGCTCGTAATGCCATTTAAGGGTCTTGGTGTACACAGGGTACACTGGTGCAGAGCAGAGGGGATAACCCCTGCCTGTGAACCAGATTTGGGGTGGGACAGGGATAACCCCTGCCTGTGAACCAGAGTGATGTGGGACAGGGATAAGCCCTGCCTGTGGACCAGAGTTTGGTGTTGGACAGGGATAACCCCTGCCTGTGAACCAGAGTGATGTGGGACAGGGATAAGCGAACCAGAGTGTTGCAGGACAGGGATAAGCCCTGCCTGTGAACGAGTTTGGGTGGGATGTCCCCAGTCCCACGCTGAGGACAGTGACTCCAGCGTGCTTTGCCCACCTGCGTGTCTCTCCTGCCGCAGAGGCCGACAGCAGCCCAGGGAAGAGATTAACCTGCTCCTGCCCGCCAGCGCCTCACACCCCTGGGCTCACCTGTGCCCGTGACCCCGTCAGGCACCTAAAGCTCCCCTTGGGGCTGGGGGTTCTCCTTGATCCGGGGAAGGAGTGCAGAGGGAACGAGGCGCTGAGGGCCCGCTGCCGGTCTCGGTGCTGGTGTCGGTCCCGGGGCCGGTCTCGGTGCCGGTGCCGGTCCCTGTGCTGGTGCCGGTCCCGGTCTCGGTCCCAGTCTCGGTCCCGGTCCCGGTCCCGCTGGGGCGGGGGGCGCCAGGTGCGCTCGCGGGGAGCGCGGGGCCGCGGGGGGGCGCTGCCTCTCCTGCCCCTGCCCTCAGGAGCCCCGGGGCCCTCAGAGCCCCCGGGATGGGCCCCGAACCCCCGATCGGGGGGCCCTGGAGCCCCGAAACCCGGATCTGGAGGACGTGGAGCCCCGAACCCCGGCTCGGGAGGACGCGGAGCCCCGCACGGCCCGGCCCGCGGCGGGCAGGGCTCAGGTAGGAGCCCCGGCGGGGTTGGGGTGTGTGGGGCCGGGTACCACCAGAGCCGCCCCCTCACTGTGCCCGGCCCGTCCGGCTCTGCTCTCCCTCAGCCTCCAGCCCCGTCCCAGCTCCCTCCGAGCGCTGGAGGCTTGTGTTTGGTCCTTGTTCTGTGCAAAGCTAACGGAGTGTTGGTTTCTGTGTGAAATGTTGATTTCCGTGTGAAAATACAGGAGCTCTGGGTTTCCCCTGTCCCGCGCAAAGGCGATCCTGGGAGTTGTGAGGGATTTGTTTGTTGTGGTCTGTGTATTCCGAGCTGCGGGGCTCAGCGGCAAGCGCAGACATTTATTTGCAGAGAATTTTCGTTTTGTATTTTCATAATTCTTATGAAGAACACGCACCGCATTTGGCTCATAATTTCAGTTTATTATCAAAATGTTTTGATCAGATGACAAACTCAGAAAGCTAAAAGGACATAGGTTTTTAAATAGACCTATTGTAGCAGTCATCTGAGGTATCTGGTACTTGGTTTGAAAATGTCTTGGCTTTGATAAACAAAGCAGTAAGTTCCTTTGCAATCTGCACGAGGATGTTTAATACATATCATTGCAGATTTAAAGCCTTTTACCCTCTTAAAGCTCTTTCAGACTCTTGCAATCAGCTGTGCAGCTTTCCTGATGTGAGGATTGACATTGATCAGAACACGTACAAGTTATGTGCAGGATCAGAGCCTAAGCACTGAGTCAGCCTGAGAACTCCAACGTCTGTGCCCTCCACTGGAGAACTCAGTTCTGTAGGCTTTATCTTATTGCCCGATACCATGCTTTAGTCCAATTCCCAGTTCTATGCAGCCACTGATAAAATATGTTACAATACTTCAAGTCAAAAGTGTAGCTCAAGATTTAAATATAAAAACTATGATTTATACATTACAAGAAACTTTAAAAAAGAGCAACTTTAGAGAAAGCGAGAAAAAGCTTAGAAAATGGTGAAAGGGTCTTTGATCACAATCTTACAGATTATAGGTACAGAAATTAATAAATTACCTACGATTTCCATTGGGCTGGAAAGCTGTAAATTAACTGTTGTAAAGAGGGACTTCTGGTAATACACGCTGGAGTAATTAGTGAGAATTACTTGAGTACAGCCAGTTTTTGGACTCCTCTCGTGGAAATGGTTTCAAGTAAAAACAAAAACATTTGGTAGAACAGATTTGCTGTAGCAGCAGAGGGTACAAAGTCTGACACTGGGATATAAACTGTCGTCTCCCTGTGGTGTTGTGATGGCTAAAACGTGTGTTACTGAGTACTCCCTTCCTCCCCTGGTCTGAAACCTGCATTCGCCCACCCGTGTGTTGTGTTTGCCATCTTAAGGTGAATCCAAAAGGCCCTGGCCGTGGGTCAGAGCTGCAGGTGGAGTGTGGCTTTAAGGTGAATCCAAAAGGCCCTGGCCGTGGGTCAGAGCTGCAGGTGGAGTGTGGCTGTGCTCAGCCAGGTGAGTTGGGTCCTACAGGGATCCCGGGGAGGAGCAGCCAGGCAGCCCAGCGCTGCCTTGGCCCTTCTTCGCTGCTGGGATGGGTGATGATTGGGGTTTGCATGTTTACCAGGGATTACAGCCACGTCTCTAGCACACTCCCCTCAGTTCTCTTCCCTCCTCCCTTTCTCAAAATCAACTGGGAAAGTCTTTTCCTGGAAAGCTCCGTGAGATGCGAGGTTTGCAGTCTGTCACCAAACGCTCACCAAACGCGGCACTTCTTGGCAGGATCCATGTTGTCTCTCGTGGTGCATGAAAAGGCTTCTGAAAACTCTGGGGAGTTCTGCAGTGATCCCAGGACCCTTTAAAACAAAGCAACACGCTCTCACTGCTGCTGGCCTTGGTTTGAAACAAACAACATGACCCATATTTTGTAACACGTTTTGTTGTGTCACCTCGCTGTAGTGTGGGGAACGCCCTGCTGCTGGGCTCTGACTGTTGCTTCATTTCACCTCAAGGGCTGCCTGTGTTTTCTTCTTCAGTCCATCTTGCCCCTATTGCAACCCCAAAAATGCAGGACCTGTCCCTTCCTCACGGCTGGCTCTCACAAGCCAGTTCTTTCACCTGGAACAGATTTCTTGCTTGTCAATAGTTTTCACTGAGGGTTTTTTCAGCTACCTTTTGCTGATGAGTTTCTTGGTGAAGGGAAAACAAGACCCTGAGGTCAAGGGCTGTGGTGGTAACTCGTCAGTGAATGTTCATTTACATTTTTACACCAACCAAGTTTAAACTGAGATCATGCTGCTCCTCTGGACGTTGATTTTCCAGTGAATGAGTTTCCTGGCAAAAAGACTCATACAAACAATGGCTTTCAACTCAATATGGGAAGTGAGTATGAGGCCATTCCAGCTAAGGCTGATTTTATATGTGTAATTGTGAACACGTGTGAATAGATCTGCTAAGAGTCCCTTGTTCCTTCAGGATTGGGAATACAGCAGCACATCCCTATGCAGGGAAACAGGTCAAATACAGATACTGATGGACATTGATTGTGGCCCAGAAGTTCTTTAAAGAACTGTTTCTTTGAGTAATTCATGATTATTCTGAGAATTTATGTTCATCATTAGAACCAGGGTGAGCCCACAGAAGCTGAGGTGAAGTTCAGCAGTGACATCTGCAACACTTCCACTGTTCCACAAGGCCAAAGTGACTCCCTGGTCTTGGGAGCCAGCACTGGAACAGGAGATGGCACAGAAAAAGGCACCCAAAAACCTCATGCATCTTGGTGATCTAGCTGTGCTTCACTGCTCCAATGAACTAGAACTGCTAAAATGGGATGTTCTGCAATTAACAATTGTTGTGAGGAGCTGCCTGTCCTCCTTGTAAGGAGAAGCAGCCCACAGTCAGTGTAGCAGGTGTTGAGAAGGCTCATCACACTCCCCAAATAATAATGGGAAAAGGCACGTTGGGAGCCTTTGTGACACTTGTGTTACAAGCTACTAGGTGTTCATTGTGGGGGTATGTCTCATGAAATATTTCCTGGTTTAGAGCTCTTAGGGGGCCTCATCCTGTAAATGGCTGCCCGTTCTAAGAATGCTGTCTGGTTTCTCATGAACAGTTTGTGTATAAAGTTTATGGCCTGTCCTAGGAGGTACAGACAGCACAGCACGATGTGATGGATCCAGGGTACACACAAACACAGCTTGTTCCACCGAGATGCTGAACTAATCAACTTCAAAGGCCTTGTGCCTCATCCAAATCAGATGTGCTGAGGTTCTGAAGAGCCTCTGGAGCCTCATTAGCACTGAGACCAGACAGGAATGACTGTAGGAGCTGGTGCACAAACTGCCTCTGGGAGAGATCCCAGATAGCACAACCCACCCACAATGAAACCAGGCAGGAACACTGAGGGAACACTCGCTGCTTTCACTAAATTTTTGAGTGTGTGGGATAAACAAGATTTGGTGAAAAGCCCTTGAAGGAAAGATCCTGGAATTAATGTAGTGGATTGTATCAGCAGAGAACTTGGCTATTGTGGACATGGAGCCTGGAGATGACTCAGCCTTCCAGAGGCAGCAGATGCTGTGATGGCTGCACTACCACTGATGTCGTGGCATTGCACCAAACAGGTTTATTAGAGCACATTGTTACACTGCTGATGAATAGGCTGCCCTGACTTCAGATGAAAAGAAAAGATCCTAGTCTGGCTGAAAGGCTTGCACCCTGAGCCACATTTCCTGCATGCCTCTACTGAATTGAGCCCAGCTACTCTTGGGAGGACTGGCTGAGCACACCAGACACAAAATGCACATCTGCTATTGTACCACAGTACATGGTTTGTTAAGAGAGAGGGGCAGTGATCTCCCACTGATCTACCTGTGACTTCAGTGGAGGACAAAAGTTCATCCTAAAGTTCATCCAAAAGAACCCTACCAGGAGCTATTGCAGGAGCCAGGGACTCGTGGATGAGCCCTGGATTCCAGACACCGTCACTGGGACTCTGCAGTAAGTCACACAGTGACAGCCGGGTGATGGGTGTGTGTCCCGTGGTGGGCCCCGCTCAAAGCTGCTCCACAGTGTGGACAGAATTAAATTGGATCTTCTCAAGGATGGGACAGCGATCCCACATCCTTCCTTTGCCTGTTTGGGCAGTGCTGGGCTGGAAGGGACAGGGACAGCCCCTGTGCCTCCTCCTAAGCACCCCAGTGTGCTCTGCCTGCAGATGTGTGTGTTAAACCAGCCCTGGGCAGGGTCACCTCAGTCCCCCCACAAGCAGCCGTGGTGCAGGGCTGTTACACCGCGGCATTGCACCGGGGCTGTTGGCTCTGCTGACCTGAATTTCCCTGGGCTGTGCACGTCTGTCTTGATGGAGTTCACTGCATATTCTGGTCTGTATGTTCCACACCACACCTGCACAGGTAACACAGAAAAGCATCATTAGCCTAAGATTTTACCTGCTGTCATGTAACTGTGAAACACCTAATGTTCATGGGAATAAATTCCACATTAGAACATAGAGAAAAAAGGTGTATTCTGTTAAAAAAAGTACACAGTTGTCCTCAGACAAAGGCACTTGGGCACAAGGCACTTCCTACCAGGCTTATGCGTGGCTGAATTAATTTCTTTAGGGATGATAAAATCACCTAACAAGACTTTATTTTCACTGCTTTGCAGTAAACACTGCTCAGCTCTGTAGCTCTGCCAGCTCTCAGTTAGCCCACAGGAGTCAGCCTGTTCTGACTAGCTGTTAAACTGTAACCTCAAGTGGTTTTCAAAGCCCTCAGGCACAAAGGAAAGGATACCTGTGCGAAGTTCAGAAAAAACAGCTGCTTGTGGTTCATGTCGAGACCAGGGAGAAGTTTTTCTTTTCCATGTTTTTTTACAAAGTTTTCATAAGCCTGTAGAACGAAGTGAGTAGAGATGTTACCACTTCCAGCATTTTCCCAGTCAAAATGAAACGACGACAAGGAGGAACACAGATTGACATAATTAATTGTTGCCTCCCTTGGCCGTCCATCCCACCTGTGCCACCTTGAAGCAGAAGACAACAGGGCCACTTATTAGTACTGCGCTATCAACTATCTAGTGCTGCATTATGAAAAAGAGATTTTTTTCCACTGTGGGTTTTTTTGGGATTTGGTTTTTTTGAAGTGAATTGCAGAAGACTTTAAAGCCTTGCCATAGTAAGAACAGCTGCTCTCGTGTTTCTTATGAAGACATGTCAAACAATATGTAGTTAGTGTATCATCTCTGATGAAAGATGCTGGAGAAATGTTCTGCCTGAAGGCAGTGCCAAAGCCAATCCACTGCCCGAGCGCAGCTGAGGAACGAGCAGATAGCAGGTCCATGGAAAAGGCTCTGGAAGTTTCCATGGACAACAGCTGAACGGGAGCCAGCAGTGCCACAGCGCTGCAAAAAAGGCAAGTGTCCTACTGGGATGTGTAAACAGGAGTGGCTTATGTGAAATCCATGAAGTAATCCCTCCACTCCCCTTGGCGCTGGCCGGGGCTCAGCTGGAGCGCTCTGTCCAGTTTTGGGCACTGCCCTTCAGGGAAGATGTGGCCCAACTGGAGAGAGTCCAGAAGAAAGCAGCAAGAATGAGCAGAGGTCTAGCAAACATGACCTATGAGGAAAGATCGGAAGAATTGGGTTTGTTTAGTCTGAAGGAGAGGAGTCTGGGCCTTGAAGCATGTAAGTCTTCAAATATGTGAAAGGTCACAGGAGAGAAAGGAGCAGATTGTTGTGTTTGCACTGTTGGAGGCAGCCCATGACACCGGGAGTGCCACCAGGAGGCAGTGGGAATGCTCCCGTGGGAGGCTGGAACCGTGCAGCAGGGCTTGATTCTACCTGCACGGAGAGGGGGGTGGAATATCGACCTCTCAAGATTTCTTCTGGACCTTTTTTACTGTTTATATGATGTCATAATAATTTTTAATACTTCTGACCTAATTTTTCTGGCTACTCCCATTCCTGTCAGAAAGCATATCCCCTTTCATGGCTTTGTACTTTGTACAAATATTCCACTAGCTGAAGATCAGACTAATCTAATAAGCCTGGTGCCTCTTTTAGGCTTCCAAATCATTCCTTAAGCTCTCATTAATAATTGTCTTTGCCCTCAAACATGTCCATTTCCAGTGAGAACTTGGAGGAGCGTGACTTGGCCCATGCCTCCCAGGGGCTCTTTGTTGAGCACTCAGCTGTCAAGTGTTGAGAATTTTGCCACAGAAGAAGGTGTTCAGGGAAGGGGAAGGAGGATCATGTTGTTGAGGTTTGCAGCCATCAGATTTGTGAATAACAAGAGAAGCTGACAGAGAAGCTGACCCACTACCCTCTTCCAGACCATGCTCACAAAAGAACCTGTGTCTCTCTGACTGCCACTCTCAATAGTGGCCAACCTAGAGAGTCCAGCGGCTGTTTGAGGAGGAGAAGGAAAGCAAAGCCAAAAAGCCTCCAGCTCCCATGGAAGGCTTAGTGCAGGGAGTCCAGTGTCTCTGACATCTTGGGACCAGTACAGAGGGCCCAAGTCACCTGTACAGTGTGAAAACAAAGTGTTTATGGGTCAGAAGAAAGTCATTCTGACCCTCCTTCCTGGTATGAAAAAGCTGGTGAAAAAGCCAGGGGCAGACAGCTGCTGCTATCAGCACTTTCTTTAGGTCATGGTCCAAGTGTGAGCCAGGGAATGTTTCCATTCCACACATTCCTTATTCACAAAGGAAAAAAATTGAAAAAGAGTTCCCTAGGAACAGGTAATCTGTAGCCTGACATGATTAACAGGATGAGAGAAATACCACAGCTGGCCAGTAGCTTTAATCCAGGCCTTGATGGTCCCTAACACAGAAATTGTGTTTCTTCTTCCCAGGCTCTGGAACTGATTTTCTAAATCTCTGACAGTTTCAGCTAAAATAGAAAAATGGATACTTTTTACCTTGTACGCTTGTCTCACACCCCCATTATCAGCAATGTTTTCTCCTAGTGTGTTGATTCCACTCAGCTGTAAAATAGAAAGGAAAACTATTGGTTTTTGAAAAAAAAAGCTCACCCAGGACCTGTAACACCAAACTTTGTGCATTTTCCAGTTTCTAAAGGCAAGAATTACCTTCAAATCTGATTAACCATAATCTTAGCAGAAGATTATGTTCAAATCTCTGAGAAGTCTTTACGTCCCTTGTCTCAAAATCCATGTTTTGAGATACTCTTGTTTTTCTAATCCTCTTCCTTCCCCTCCAAGCAACTTTCTAGGCTCTGTATCTCTTACCCAGATTTTCTGCTATTTAGTCATTGCTCATTTATTCTTCCTCTTTTTTCCTTGCCTTTAGTTTCTTATCACAGTTGCAGTTAAGAGGAACTGGACAGAATCTGTAGTCTGTAGAACAAGTTAAAATTCAAACTCCAAATTGCTGAAATTGTCTGTTAACAGACATCAGCAAACCTGCCAGAAGGTATTTTTCTGTATAGTAGGCAAGGTCAGTAGCTTCTTGGTAGCCAGATACATAGAAGATCTCTATTTAGCAGCTCTTCCTAAATCAGTCAAATATCAGCAAAGATGATGAAGCTTTCATAATGGGAAATCTCTAATTTTATGTTTTAAAAAACATATTTTAACCTTTAGTCCAACATATCGATTTATGATGAGTCAAAGCTGCAAAATCTAGAATCATCCTTTGATTGAAATTAATGTGTGAATAAAAGGGCAGAAAAATATGTTGAACTTTTCTTCTCTATTTTTACTGGACTCTCTCTGAGTTCCCGCACTTCAACACATGTTTTGGGAAAACCTCAGGGCTGGGAGTTTTTTCCCTGTCCTGTGTGATGGAATATATTGTCAGGCTGTAAAAGGCCAGCCAGCAGAACTGAGAGAAGTAACTTCTTGTGCCTTCCACGTAGCCCTGCAAGCAGTGCTGTGTCATCAGACCAGCGTGGGGAGCTCCACAAACAGGACCTACGTTCTGTCCACCTGCCAGGTCCCACGAGAAGTTCCCATACTGGTACACCATGCACTGGGACAGCTCCTTGAAATTCCGTGCTGATTCTTCAGTCCACCAGTCCACAAGGTCTCCGTTCTCATTGAAATTCCTGCCTGTAACAGTACGTTAGACAGGATTATTTACACAAGGAAAGAGGGCTTGGTGCACTGAGGAGGGGAGCAGTGAGACTTGGGATTGTGCTTTTGGGAGAGCAATACTGTAAAGCCTCAGAAACCCAGACTTGACCTGACATATGGAAATCCACGTCCCTGTGATGGGCTCCCTGGAAGGACTGAGCACTAAAGCATGTTTTAGAAGGATTGGGCACTAAAGCATGTAAAACACTGTGCAGTGAGGGGTTTGTCCTGAGCAGCTGTGTGTCTCCCTGGAAGGATTGAGCACTAAAGCACGTTTTAGAAGGATTGGGCACTAAAGCATGTAAAACACCGTGCAGTGAGGGGCTGTCCCCAGCAGCTGGGTGCCTCACCGTTGTCGTCAAAGCCGTGTGTGATCTCGTGCCCGATGACCATTCCTATGCCGCCGTAGTTCAGAGATTTGGGCTGCGAGGCACTGAAGAAAGGGGGCTGCAGAATGCCCGCGGGGAAGACTGGAAAGAAAACCAGAGCACAGTTAAGGCTCAGCCTCATGATCCTGCAGCTACACTGGGGCCAGACCACTTTTATGGGCTTCACCAAAACCACCCTGTTCCCTCGGATCTGCCAGCAGTGACTGGGAATGCTGTAGGACAGCGGGAACAGAGCAGCAGGACCACTCCCCTCTTCAGACACTTCCGAAAATCATGACCAGCTTTTGCTTTGTTACTATTCTGCTCTGCAGGAAAAGGCAGTTTATTCCATTTCACATCACTTAGCATTCACAGACTTCTGTCTCATCATTAAGCAAACCTCACAACATTGTGAGAAGTGGGAGGGTGTCCCCCAAGAAGAATAAATTATTTGATCATTCCATCACAAATCAATCTCAGTGACAGGAATTTATTCTTCCCTTGAAAATACAAGTAACTCCCACTAGAATCAATAAAAATAGGCCAAGCTGTCAATAAAAGAACTGGAACAAAGCAGTTCCTTTCACCCACTTCTCTGCTCATTTTTCTAGGCTTCCACAAAACAATTCATTTAAAAAGAAACCATGTTGCAATTCCAATCGTTTTATAAATTAAGAGTAATAAAATACTATCAAATACTCAGTTCCACTTAGTATCCGGTGAAGGCCTTTTCCTGTCTCCCTGCTGCCACCACAATATGAAGTATTAATTCTCCCCGGAAAGGAGGTGGATGTAATTCTGCACAACTTAAACAGACAGAAGGAATTGGGTGACAGTTCTCACACAGCAAAAGAAAGAAGATTGATACTTCTTGCATTTCAATATAAATCCAGTTCAGTTCTAGGGCTTTTTTTCAGGAGGAGAAAGAACCATGGGAAAACCAGAAAATACTAAACAGGTTAGAAATAAGGCGGTTCTGCAGTCTGTGCAAGCTGCTGTCACAGCCGTCCCAGCGCAGTGCCCGTTTGCTATGGAGTGAAGTGTCCCCCAGTTTTATCCTGTCACCAGGAAGCAGGGATGGGGTCAGCAGTGTGAGTGCCACGGGCCGTGCAGGGCTGGCACAGGAGCCAGCTATGGAGTGTAGTGTCCCCCAGTTTTATCCTGTCACCAGGGAGCAGGGATGGGGTCAGCAGTGTGAGTGCCACGGGCCGTGCAGGGCTGGCACAGGAGCCAGCTCTGGAGCTGCTGCCTGTGGGAGCTGTGCCCTGGGATGGGGGCTCAGGTGCCCCTGAGGGGACACAGGGGCCAGCAGCAGCTCAGCTGCACCTTGGAGCCGGGGTGCTTTCCTCATGGTCTGATCTGCTGATGGAGCAGGTCAGACTGCACCCACATGCAGAAACAGAGCTCCAAGTGCCCTACACATCATGCACAGAACTGCTCTTTGGAGGGGTTTTTGAAGTCTAGTTCTAAGCTAATTCAGACATCACTCTAAAGATCAGACTGCTTTAATTATCCTGTGCATGCCATAGTTAAAGGATGAGGTAAGAATTTATGACTCACATTAACTGCCAGTCACTAGTTTCAGTCTTCCACATCATGATTCCTTTCCTACAAATTACTGAACAAAGCTATTTTAAACAAAGCCTTCTGGAAGTTTTTGTTTTAACTGTTCAGTAAAGAGCTAAATGCTCACATCAAGAAATAATCTTGTTTCATTTCTGTGCAGAGTCCTGTAGGACAAGGTTTTTCCTTTTTTTGACTTGTTTTCAGGAGTTACAGGTGGGTCACAGTACCTCAGTGATAGCCTAGAAAGGACACTGCAATCTGTGGCATTTGGATGACTAAAATTTAAACACTATTTGCAGAATGGACGTGACAGAAATATCGAGGAGCATAATTAATGTTGTGAAATGTTTTGTGACTTTAGCCAGCCTTGCAGCACTGTGAAGGGAGCTGGGATGGTTCACAACATGAGGAACCTTGGGGCTTCCATGTAGTTCTGATCCTTAGCCAGAATGGATGGGGTTTTCTATTGGATGGTTTTGGGTAGGCTGACATTAGGAATCTTTACACTCAAATTTGTGATATCAAGGTCGTTTCACTTCCTGATTGTAAAAGTACATGCATACATATATAGAAAATAGATACTTTGGGCATCAATAAATTGGTAAACCTTACCTATCTGATTCCTACTTGCTGAGTAAAAAGCATTGACAACAGCAGCTCCGCTTATCCACCTGGTAACACCAGAAAAATACACGTTAGTATTTCAATTGTCAATGGCAAAGTTAATGATTGCTAGAATAAGCCTAGAAACAGCGTAACAGAATCACAGAATATTTGGAGTTGGAAGGTGCCTTCTTCTGTGCAAACTGGATAAAAGACCAGACATAGTATTATTAACTACTTACTCCTCTTTGTCCACCTTTTCTCTAAGCTTTTTCAACCTTTTCTTCTGCGTAAATACCAAATTTTGAATAATGTTTTCGAAGTATTCTTCTTCTTTGTAGTTCAGCTAAAAAGAAGGGGAAGAGGAGTTAGTGGTGGTGTTACTGATTTGGGATAAAAAACACATGGATCAAGAAAATCTAGTCCAAGAGCCTGTCACGTCTGCGTGTCACAGGCTGTGGTGGGTCAGCCCCACCAGGCTGGCTGGTCACAGCTCCTCCCTTCCCCTGCTCTGTTCCCCTCTCAGCAGAGACTCGCTGGGGCAAGGGCAGAAAATGCACATCTCCTTCTCTGAAGAGCCTTTTGAATTCTCCTGCCTGTTGTGCAAACTTACCTCCTGGTACTCGCTGTTGAGCTTGTTGTCGTCTGTCACGATCTCATCGGGATAACCAATCCTCTCTCGAATTGCCATTGCCTAGAGATAAGGGAATTTGATAGCCATAGCAAACCAGCCATGGGTTTAAGTAATAAATTATAATAAGAAAAGCAATATGGAAGTCACTGCAGAAACTGCAGGATGTTAATTATGTATAGATTTTGTTCACATTTTTTATTCACTGAAAGCACAAGTTACGGGTTTTGTCCTGTTCCTCCTAATAGCTGGTCAAATCACCAGAAATCATTCCTTCTCATTTTCAGTATTGTTTTCCTGTGAATATTCATTGTCTGGCTCCTTAATCACTCATTTACCTGAAAGGTCTTAATCTTATATAAAGATTCTTCCTATTTTGTGTATCTATCTCCAGAGGCCCCTTCCCATGGAATTCAAAGATACTGTGCCTATATAAGCACAACTATAAATGTGTTTGCATTATACTATAGTGATAGAAGTTACTGCTTATTTTTTGTCAGGACAAACAATTGAAATACTGATTTTATAGAACTACGGATTACCAATATTTCAGACAGAACTTACTTTTCGTTCTGCTCTCTTTTTGGTCTCTGCATCCATCCAGGGAAGTTCATCTAAAGTTTTTATAAAAACATCACGAATGTCTGCAATCATTTCTTCAACCTGGAAGAAACATCAGAATGTTACAAACCCACAGAGTAGGATGGTGGGCAATGCAATTCAGTCATCCTGGTTACCAAAACCTGGTAGACATTGCCCTGCTGGATGTTGTGCATCTGGTGGAATCGTGTTTGTGCCAACCCCAGTAATGGGTTGTTTCGCACCAGGATTCCAGTGGTGATCACAGTCAACTGAGGCTTCATTTCATGTCCATTTTCAGGACCTTTCTGTGTGGCTGAAGGCAAACAGAAATAACCAATTGCCCCTGTGGCCAGTGGTGGCAGGATGTGAAATAGAGTCAGTCTGTCAAATGTGAGGATTGGCTCAGCACAGCCTGCCCATGGGCCTGGCTCAGAGAGCAGGCAGGTGCCTGTCTCCCTCCAGCTGTGCACCTCACATTTCCCGCCGTACTCTAACAAAAACTTGCATTTTTAAACCTGTGTAACAACCGTTACTAACACTTCAACAAAAACTTAAAAATCAAGCCCGGTTTGATTAGGCTGCCATACAGAGTGCAGTCAGAGCTGTGTCAGGAGGCACACGGCGGGGACCAAGGGCCACCTTGGTGGCACTCAGGCCGGGGGTTTACCACGTGCTTGCTGTCCCCAGCGAAGGCCTCCTCCACGTAGAGCCGGCCCACGGCGCTCTCCATGTTCCCGTTCACGTAGTTGGCACAGCGGCGCCACACCGCGCTCTCGGACGTGGTGCCGTACAGCGCCTGTGGGCACACGGGAAAAGGGCTGTCGGGGCAGGAGAGGGCTGTGAGGGCAGGGAAAGGGCTGTCAGGGCAGGAAAGGGCTGTGAGGGCAGGGAAAAGGGCTGTGAGGGCAGGGAAAGGGCTGTCGGGGCAGGAAAAGGGCTGTCAGGGCAGGGAAAAGGGCTGTCGGGGCAGGGAAAAGGGCTGTCGGGGCAGGGAAAGGGCTGTCACAACACGGCAAAGGGCTGCCACAGCAGGGCACTGGGCTGTCACAGCAGCCTGCTCCACCTCACTGCACACACTCAACTCATACTCCTGCCTGGGACACGCAGCTGGACCCACTGCAACAGGAGCATCATTAGGAAAACTCTTACAGAGGAAGAAGTTCTGCTGGACTTCCATGTCCAATTGCTGGAATTGCTCAGCATTTCCTTAAAGGCACTGAGCTATCAGCAGGATGGAATGACAAAACCAAGATGTTGGGGCCATAATGTTTGCCTTGAAATAAATTCCTCTGGATGATGAAGAGTTTCTAACGGGCCAGTCAGAACTGTAATCCCTTGCAAATAAATGGGACTGTTCTGATACCAAAATGGGGATTAATTTAGATTTAGAAGAGCAAGAGACCAAGTACCAGAGCAGTGCTTTCAAATCCACTCAGCTATCAGGCATAAATCCCATAAATTATAGATACACTCCAGCAGAGGCTCAGCAAACACATCTGGCTTTTGTGTACAAAATCCAAAATAGATTAAATATTTATAAACTACACCTACATTAAAAAGCTACCTTTTGTGGCTCACAAAAGCCATCATTAAAAGTTAGGGAGAGATGAATTTCTGCACCTTACGGAAAGCATTCCTCGTGTCCTTGTAGTCCCGGCTGAGGCTGTTGACAAGATCCATCACAAAGCGCCAGGTCATGTAATTCTGGAGGTCTCTGTTTAACAAAACGACAGTAATAAGCTGCTGATGTTTTGAGGCTTTTAAAGTTTTCTGGGAAGAAATACCAAGAATACTGAACACACCCACCTGGAAGAATATTTTAAGAGAATGGACCTGAGCTTGCGAAGGTAGTCAGGGTCATAAACAATGACGTGTTCTGTGTTGTCAACGTTGATTTGTACAGTTGACATGATAGCATTTATGAATTCTGACCAGTTGAACACCTGGAAAAATCAATGTGCATTAGGCTGTGGTTCAATCATAAACAGTTTAAATACATTTGCGTGACACAAATGCTTTGCCTGTAGTTTCCCTAAAATTTGCACTATTTATAAATGGGGTCATTGTAATAATAACTGGCCTGGGATCATTTATAGCTCTAAGAATGTTGTTAACATAGGGGGATATTTAGCAGAAAGGGTAAAGGAACTGCTTTGACTTCAAACTAACACAATTTTTTGTTAATTTTTAAAGTTTCTGTTCTGCCTATAACTTTAGAAAGTGTTGGTGATTTTTCCCTGCCTGTATCTTTGGAAAGCTTTGTTGGAAGAGGTGATGTCTTCCATGAGACAAATGGAAGTAGCTGAGGAGAGCAGATGAGCTTTTAGGAACAGTCACTGCAGGTCTGAGAGAGAAGCAGCAAACTTCAGGCTAATCTTGGCAATAATTGCTGTTCTATCCTTAGACATTACAACGCTCCCAACTCCCATCAAGTGTCTTTTGAGCATTTTGGAATAACTTGAAATTAGTGCTGATCTGCAGCACCCCCCAGGAACTAATAATAACCAGGGCAATGCCATTGTGTGACAGGGGTTGTTGTTTTCTGACAGGATGACTGTAATGGTAACCAACTACACCTGTGGGAGACGGTGAATTATGAAACCAATTAAACCAGGCAGGAGGGAACTGTCAGAGAATTGAAGTCAGTAAAATTGCAGTGAATATGAAAAAGTGCCAGGAATAACAGTGTTTCATTGCACCTTACTGCCCTGAGAAACCTCAATGAAAGTCATGAGAATAAAAACTACCCATGTTCAGTGCGACATCATGTTCCTGAGGAGACAGAGCTGTGTTAGCAAAGTTTGGGCTGGTTTTCAGCTGCACTCTGGGGCCATGGGTTAAAGGCTGCACAAATAGCACATGGCTCAGGGTGACAGCAGAGCTGACACATCCCAGGGGAGCTGCAGTGGCAGGGATGTGGGGAATTGTCCCGTTTCATGGGCCTGACAGCCTGGCCTCCTTTCTGCTGGCCTTGGGAGCAATATTTACAGAGCCAGTGTTGGACAAACTGGATTCTAGTTCTTGAATCTGCAGCTCTGGATAAACAGGGTGGGGCTGAGTAGTCCACTAAACATCCCTGAAGCAGCTGGTGGCCACAGGCTGCACTTTTGTCCTGGGCCCTGAACCCATGAGGGTGAGGAACAGGATCACAGAATCACAGAATGGTTTGGGTTGGAAGGGATCCTAAAGACCATCGATTTCCAACACCCTGCCATGGGCAGAGACTCCTTCCACTGGGTATTTTTTTTCCTTTGTGCTTTTTCATCTCTTTATGTTGAGGCAGATGGGAAGATGTGCCTTCAGGTTAGGAGAAGCAGTGGGTACAGAATGTGCATTCAGTTCAGTGTCATCAGAAGAGTAGGTAAGACTGTGCACATCAGGGATCCTGTTCAACTGCAAATATGCCATGTCTTTAACAGAAAAAAATTCAGGCTTCATTGTTTAATCCCATCAGTGATAAATCAGAGATTAAAATACCAGGTTATTGATCACTCACCTTGTTATTGATTTCCAGTGAGAAGTTGTTTTGGAGTTGTGCCAAAGTCATTTTATTGTACAGCAGAAGTGGATCATTTCTGTCTTCAGATTTTGTGGTTGCCTGTTGGAGTTAATCAGGAGAAAAACGAGTTTATTGAGTTCCCAGGAGTTTCAGTTCTGATGAGGGTGCACTCTGCCCTGTGTGTTCTGTGTGACCCACGGTGCTGCTGGGGAGGCTCAGCCCCAGCTGACACAGCTCTCTGTGCTCACACAGCTCTCTGTGCTCACACGGCTCTGTGCTGCTCTGGGCCCTTTGCACTGCTGAGTTCAACATCTGCACCCACAACAGCACATTCTACCCTTTTAAAGTGCTGTGGAAAACCAGTTATGCCAAGCCTCCTTTTCTCTCTATCCTCCTCTTCCGCTTCCTCTTTTCTGTTCTATTGTGCATTCAGTGGGTTTTTTCTGTGTTTTTTTAACAAATTCCCAAGAGCACAATGCCAGCTCTCTTCAGTCACATTCAGGCTGATAGGGAGTTTTGGATGGAAGGTTAAAATCCCAGGCAGCGGCAGCTTCCCCAGCACCAGCTGGACTCCACCAGCAGCAACTGCTGCAGGGACACTGCAGGTGTGGGTTCCTTTCGTCCTCCTCTTTAAAACAACTCTTCCATGAATTCTCTTTTTGGTAATATTTGCCCATCTCTGATCCAAGCCCAAAGTGAAGGCAATCAAAATCAGATATGGTTTTCCCAAGTATGTAACCTTACTATCAGTGTAACTTCAAAAATAGCTGAAGCTATAAAATATGTATTGAGCCTGTTTCACGGTCATCCTCAGCTTCAGGTCCTGCTGCAATGGTTAATAATAACAAGCCATAGTTTCCTCATGAATGCCTTTGGTTTTCTCCATGCACATTCAAACTCCTCCTATTTCTCCAAAGTCAAATTCATGATATTATTTTCCTTTGTCCTTTTCTTCTACGGGAGAACAATGTTTGGTTAAAAACACCCATGGAACAATCAGCATTGTGGAGCAGCTTGTGCAGCACAAACATGACTTTGTGTTCACAGCAGGCCAAGGGCTGGGAATCTGCTGCTCTGGGATCCCAACAGCCCACGAGGAAACAGGACAAAGGGACCAGAGGCCCCAAAGCATCTCCCAAAACTCACACTCTAAACCCAGGTCTCTCTCTCTCTGCTCTTGCAGGGCTTCTGTGAACAGATCAGGATAGATAGAACATTTTGTTGCTTGGAAAACAGCTGCCTCAAATACTTCCCCTTGCTCCTCCCAGGACACAGCTGTTTTACTGCCTGTTCCTTCAGGTGTGACAGGCTCCATACACTTCTACTCCCACAAAACAGCATCAGCAAGGAAGTTAACCACTCACTTTACCATTTACAGTACTCTGAGGTATTATGAAAAAAGGCAGTTATTTAAAGGACAGTTTAAAGATGTTTTTCTTACATTGGCGATCTCTTTCTCCAGGTCCATAACTCTTCTCATTTGTGCAGAAATCTCATTCTCATTGACAGAAATATTTCTTTCTTGTAGGATTAGTTTAGCTACAGAAATCATGAAATCAACATAGGCAGAACATGCCTGCAGGGAAAAAAAAGGAACAGTTTAAAGACAAAACTCTTCAAAGTAGAGCACATCTTGATTATCTTCAAGATTTCATCTTCCTTTTTATGAACTACAGTTCTTCATCCCTTATTTAAACAGGTCAATTTTATCAGAAATACTGTTAGATCCCAACTGGAAGTGAACTGTGAACATTCCCTCATGGAGCACTGCTGGGTGACTGGAGCACTGCTCAAAGCTGAACACTCCCAACGTCTGCACTGTTTTCATTATTTAGAATGAGACATTTGTCTGTCCATATTTAAACCATCACCCATGTTTTTTCTAGCTCGCTTTAATTACAACTTCCAAAAATACCAATTCCAAAGAGCTGTGTTCCCAGGAACATAAAACAGGGGAATTGGCTTTGTGGGAAAGGCACTCCCAGAAGCTGTGAACCTCCTCCAGTACTTCTGGAACAGTTAGAAGTCAAATTACTGTATGCAGAGTTAGGTACACTGTGGACAATATGTATGAAATTTATCATTAAAGAGTTCACTAATGATAAGGATGGAAATACAGCAGCAAATTCTCTGAAATGTCACACTGCCAAGTATCCTAAGGTATCATTATATTTTATGGAACCTCAGTTTTATTGTAATTCCATTATTGTTTGTAATTCTAATTCCTCATTGGTAAGTCACACTCATTTTTCTATCAACAGAAATGCTGTTTTCAATATTCCTTTTCAATGCAAATAAAAAACATACACAGTGCTGGATCAGCTATCAAATAATAAATCTGGTTTATGTGATCTACCAAAGCAGTGATTAAACCTAGGATTACTAAGGTGTGCATTTCACCAGCTTTATTAATAGAAATGTTTAGGTACGTGCAGCTTCTAGGGCAGGGGACACACCTCTTTAATGAATGTTTGCAGCCAGTCCCCCTCCCCTCCTGGGCATCCCTCCCTGCCAGCAGGGCCAGCTGGGGCCCACCTGGGGCTGTGGCACAGAGCTGCCAGCAGGGACAGGGACAGGGATGGGACAGGGA
>VZDJ01000301.1:10901172-10932634 GCA_008694505.1 Cyanoderma ruficeps
TCACTGCAGCCCAAAGGGCTGAACTCCCAATGCCAGTTACAAGCAAGAGAAATCATTTCAGAAAGAGAAAAGCCCACGAAACCACTGACAACTACAACTAGTCCCAAAAGACAATGCCTGTCAACCCTGTAAAAACCATTATAAAATTCAATATAACTATTACTTCAAACCAGTAAGGTAACAGAGATTTTTAGGTACCAATCAGTGACTTTCTTTTTCTCCTAAGTGCGGCTCTTAAGTCAGGTAGCAAAGAACTAAGTCAGCTAATTTCATCTGGACTGCATAAATAGTCTCAGCAATTTCAGTGGAAACTTAAGACATCAGAATCATTCCTGTCTGAGCAGAGCCATCCTGTATCTTACAAGAGAAAAAGATTTTAAAATGGTCTTATTGTCAGGTTCCACTTGTGGCTCTGGGGTGGGAAGTCCTGCTGGAGGCAGAGGTGATGTTTGCTGTGTGCAGTAACACAGCAGAACCAGAGGCAAGAGCAGGCTGTGCTGGAGAGAGGGACAGCAGGGAGCAGCTCTCACTGGCAGCAGTGGTGCTGGGAAGGACTCTGCCTGCCAGTGATAAAGCTGTTTTTCAACAATACTTCCTCCTCTGCTTTCCAGCAGTGCAGAGCTGATACTCAGGTAGGTCAGAGGACAGCAATTGTCCCTCAGTGCTGCAGTTAGCACAACACATGGACAGAGCAGACTGTGCCGTGTGAGTCAGCTCCTAAAGGCCCTCTCACATGGAGCACTTCAGATGGCAATGATTGTCTAATGAGCATGTGACCTGTAATTAAATGTAATCACTATTAACTGTTGGCACATCAGCAAAATACCTACAAACCCCAAATGGCCTGTACACTTTCTCATTGCTTCTGCATTTAATTACACAGAAGGAATGTGGTTAATTAAAGGTCACAGTGGTAGCAGTTTCAGCTCCATGACTTCAGCACAGACACCCATCAGCTCTCAAGGACTTAAAGCACATCCAAGATTAGCAACAGGGATACAGTGTCAGTGTTAACAGGTTAATGAGACCCGTAAAAGTAATGAGTAAACAAGAATTAAAGGAGACCATAGGAGGTTTCAGGTATCAGAGCCCTTTCTGTGGTATCACATCCTTTTGCTGCTGTGTTTGTGCCCAGCAGTGGATGTGGGAGACTCTGATCTTTTCAGATCTTTCATGCAGCAAAGTCTCTTTGGTTCTGAATGTTCTGTTTTTCTTTCCAAGCCTATTCCTGGTAGAAGTAGTTCACCTGCAGCATTTGCCAGTTGCTGCCAGTCGGTCCCAGCTCAGAAGTGACCTCCTTTCTGCAGTGACAGAACAGGGCTGATCATGACCACTTCAGTTCTGTCTAAATACAACTCTGACAGTCAGGGGATAGCTCTTGATCCAGCTGGGAAGCCTGGCAGAGGCTCCATAACAAAGCTAAATTGTTTCATGTTTATCTCCTTCCAAAAGGTCTTAAAAAGTATCTGCCTTGAAAATCCAGGCTAAAACACACCGGTGGTGTGTCAGCTCCCCCTCACCTCTTGGTAGGCACCGGTGCACTCGTAGTAGTCCCGAGAAGGCAGGCCCAGCCCAGGCTGGTCAATCTGTAAATGCAAATAGAAACTGGGGAGTGCTGAAGGGGAAACGGCAGAGCATTGGACTGTTCTTTTGGTCAATGCACGTGCTGATGCTTCACTGGCCAAATTCTTTTCTGGCCACAGGGGCCTTCCTCTCTCATCCTATTGCCCACCTTTAACTATTTTCATTCTTGTTAAACTTTCTGGTTTTCCTTTCAACCTTTTTTTTTTCTCCTGCTGCTGAACACTGCAAGGCACTGGGACCAGTGTGAAAATAGGTGAACTAGAGATGACAAGCTAGCCCAGAGACAAGCTGGGAGCTCCTGCATCTCTGAAATCCTTGCACATGAAGTGCTCACAGCTCCATCCTCCCACTGACAGGAGAGACTGGCCCTCTGCTCCTCTAGCTGCTGCATCCCAGCTGTCACCAGACCTTCTCCTGCCTTGTCTGCATGTTCAGGTTTCAGAGATGACCTTTCTGTGTCTGTCATTCCCATCTCACTGACAGTAACTGTATGAGTGCCCAGAACAAAGATGTCAGCTTGGAGAACAGACAGGAACTGTGAAACCCAGAGTTTCAGCTGAAAACTACAGCAATTCACAAATCCATCTACAGAGTACTCTGGTCAAATTCAGAGCACTGATGCTTCTCCTTGTTAACATTTATGTCCGTGCTTCCAGTTATTTGCTGCGCTTTTATGATCAGCAAGGCCACGGCACCCAGGCAGACTTACGTGGATGATGTGTGCAGTGGAATTTTTATCGTCTGTGCCAACAAAAAAATTAATAAGGACCTTTTTTCCATATCTGGAGTTGAGCTGTGCAATAGCTGCCTCAGCTGTCCAAGCAGTACCTAAGCAAATGAAAGGTATAGTCAGTCTCTGTTTTTGGTAAGCAATAAATTAAATAATTTAGATATTTTAACTAAAAGGAAGCAAGCACAGGTTGTCTTACCATAGGAAGCATCCCAGTTAGTTGTTGCTACAGGCCACTCAGACACATTTGGCAATAAACTGATTAGAGGCATTCCACCTCTCCTATCAATGGCAGCTTTTGGAAAAAATAAAATGAGTTATCATGACATTTTAAACCCCACAAATGTTATATATTATAATATATATTATAATGAATTCAGAGCAATGAAGCTGGGAACTGTTTCCCCCATCACCACAGCAGCAGTTTGCTCTGATCTATGACTGTGCTTTAACATTTAATGTAAAAACTTTCCTGTCACGAACAGCGTGTGCAGATCCTTGAGACCATGGCATTGAAGTTGTCTTTTTTTTATTTCTCTCTCTGCAGATAGCTTGAAATAATAGTTTTGAAAAGTATTCATACTATTACATAAACTATAAAAATATGATTTAGGAAGCACTGCAAATAGTTTTACTGCTCTTTGTTGTAGTGGCAGAGCCTGGTGTGCCAGTATCTTTCACCTCATCCCTGGTAATTTCTACAAAAGAAGTTAACTCCCATTTAACTGAAAGGATTTGAGTTTATAAATCTGCAGCAAATTAGTAACTGAAGAATTACCTAAAACACCTCAGGTATTAAAGCAGGAGGCACAATGCCAGTTTTCCTGCTGACATTCTGACTGGGCTCTATAGAATAGATACATTTAATTTTCACAAAGGATATCTGAAAAATGATGCACAGACCAGGGTACAGGTGTGGCTGCTGAGGTGGGGCCCTGTGGGTGCTGTTAGGGCACTCAGGGGACACTCACTTTCATTAATGCAGGACCTGTAGAGAGTTTTTGCCTTCTGCACTGCTGGGATGTCGTTGGTGCTGGGGGTGTCGAGGACATCTGAAACACACACAGCGAGTCATGGTCATTCCTGCTCTGTCCTGGGTTCTGAGCAGGGCAGCCAGGAGGGCTCCTGTCCATCACAGCCCCAGGGAGGCTTTGTGTTCCAGCAGCTGAGGGGAAAGGCTCTGGAGGTGAAATGCCCTGCACTGGCTGCAGTCTGTGTTAGTGTGGAATGCCAGGACTCAGGAGATGCTCTGTGGGCCAGCCCGGGTGACAGACAAATGCCCTGACTTCTCCTTGTTTTAAACATGTTTTAAACAGCCAGGCTACTGTGTGGAGACACAGCTGGCAAAACCAGGAGATAAGCAAAATAAAAAAAATAAGGATATTTAGGCTGGAGAGAGTGGGTTGGAGAGTGTTGCATGAGTACAGACTGACTTCTTGGACTCTGTTGTTTTCACCTGAGAAAAGGGGTGGTGAACAATTTGATACTGTTGGTATGACAGGTAGCAAAATGGCTTGCCTGCTCTGTGGGACTCCTGATGGAACAAGATATGCAGGACACGGGCTGCCAGAGAGCAGCTTCCAGCATTCCAGCTGATGTGGACACAGACAGACCTCCCCCTCCTCCTCCCCCTGCCTGGTGCTGTGGCTGGGGCAGGCTCAGGGTGGGGACTGCAGTGGGTCTGATGCCAGCAAGGGCAGGCCTGCTCAGCTCTGCTGCAGTGTCAGACAGAGCAGCACACTCCCAGAGCCTCCTCCAAGCAAACAGTTTGGGGCAGATTTGTCCTGACCCAAACACAAAAACCTGAAATATCTGGTAGTATTTTAAGCTTTGCTAGAAAACCACAACTTCTTAGGATAACACGTAAGGCAAAGAAGAAACTTTATTTAGTCCCCAAACTGCACTGACCTTTTAAAACAACTTCTAGTTCGTCTCTCAAAATGTCAAAGTTGCTATAACGGGAGCTGGTCTCGGGGATGACGTTCCTCTTGAGCCAGCCCCCACAGGCGAACTGGTAGAAGTCCTGGCAGGGCCTGGCACTGGGGTCCATGTTCTCCAGGATCCGCGCGGCTGTGGGCACACAGACACACTTTACACACACAGACACACTTTACACACACACTTTACAGACACAGACACACTTTACACACACAGACACACTTTACACACACACAGACACTTTACACACACACTTTACAGACACACAGACACATTTTACAGACACACAGACACTTTACAGACACAGACACACTTTACAGAGACACACACTTCTTTCCTCTCGGGAGGGAAGTCGTCCCTTTAGAATAGGTTCAAGCTTACTTGGATGTTCTAGACCAAAGAAAGTTCTCATGGGTGAACAAGGAATTACTGTTCCTGTACTGACCACAGCTTCCAGACTTTCCAGTTGGTTGTGTTTACTGCTGGTAAACTGACAGATGTTCCTGCTCCCTGTGAGTGGTCACTCAGTTCTAAATAAAATGTAGGATGTTTCATTTACCCTTCACTTACCCTTCTTTTACTGAAATGTGGTGAAAAGGGACATTAAAAGCACAAGACATAGCAGAGGTTAAGTGCCCACTGTAACGTCATTTTGGTGATTAAGTATGATTTAGACTCAACTGAATCCTGTCTATTTCAATAAAGTACCGACTTTGTTGGACTATTGCAGTTCTTGTCAGGGAAGGTTTTTCCATTAATGCCTTCTGGAAGCTCCACTCGTTTTTAGACCTGCTCCACATTTTACTGTAGACCTGATAGTGCCTCTTGCTGTCCCTTTGACCCTCTGGAGAGGCTTGTCCGAGACTGGCCAGTCACTGACCAGTCGTGACAGGGATTCTCAGTGAAATCCGATTCCTTGATGACAGCTTCCCAAGGGCTGGCCATAAACCCTCTGGGCTTTCCCCTATTCCTATTCCTAATCCACCCAGACTGCTTCTACCACCACTATGCCAGAACAGAGTGTCTCATAGAAGGGAGAGATCTCAGGAGTCAGGCAAGAGCCAGGGATGCCTCTGAATTTCCCAGGATCCTGAATATTCTTCCCATTTTTCTGACATTATTTTTAGTAGATTATGAGGCTTGTGATTTCAAATGTTCATTCCTCCACATGGGCAAGTCAAATATTTATAGTTATTTTTCCAGCACTTTCAATATTTTCCATGTCTCTTGTGCTGGTGGAAATGGAGAGACAGTCTGTGGTGTTTGTGCTGATTTGCCTGCCCCCATTTTTCTCTTGGCTTAGGAATGTTACAATCTAGGCCAACATCTGATGATTTTACAATGTTCCAGTGCCTGCAAGATGAAAACTGCCATGGACAGGTGCATTTTCAACCTCAGACTGCTTCACCAGCATAAAACGCACTGTGGAAATAGATGCAAAACCTCCAAGCTGGTGGTTTCCCTTCTGAAGTCAATGGCTTCAGGGTGACTTCTATTTGAAGGGACACAGGATCTTGCCACCAGCCAGGGATTGGGAAATTCAGTCATGTTTTTACTGAGTGTGACACTTGCTGCAGCCCCAAGTGCTCTGGGATTGTGGAAGCTGTGGTGCTGCTTTCTGTCTTTTCTGCCCTGTTACATTTAGGGGAAGGGGAGTGTTTTGAATGCTGCAGTCTATTCCTGTCCCAACTCCACCTATTTGCTGTGAAAGAGGCAAGCTGTAACTCTTCCTTACGTCTCCTGTTTTAAGGGTGTCCCTGTGAATTTCTCTGCCAGACTGGGGCAGCAGCTGAAGGGCATCACTGTCCCTTGGGTGCCCTTGGCACGTGTCAGTGCAGCAGCACAGACATTCCCAGCCAGGAGTGGACACCCCAGCTGGCTCATTCCCAGCCCTGCCAAACAGGAACAGTAGGACAGAAACATCCTCTGACACTGAGGAAAGGTGGCCCTTATCCACTGCTTTGTCACTTTGGGAAAAACCTCCCAACAAAGGCAAGGAGAGATCCACGTCCTGCTTCAATCAGAGGAAGCATGAACAGTGTAATATCAAACCTGGCTTGAACTGTGCAGCCGGGATGCTCTACCTGCAGTCAGCACCTGGGTAATCCTCTGTGCCTACTCGTGTCACACAGAAATAATCTTGACTCTCATCACTCTCATAACTCCCCTGCTCCAAGGTCCAGGCCAGCCAATATTACCTGTCCAACTTTTATCAGAACCTAAAGCTTAAATACTGCAAAAGTACCAGAAAGAGCTCGGCTGTGGGAACTGTGGTCTTTCCTTTAGGGCTGCGTGTGAAGTACATACATTAAATATGGCCATGCAGAATACTCTCCTCAAGGGCGTTATTTGCACACCTGAGCCCCAGGACAACCATTTGGCTGATACCACAGATATATTATAATCAAGGGAATGTGATTATGCTATGAATATTTTGCTATTTTATCTCAAATCCAGGTGAGTTTATACCTGTACACATACAGGCAATAGACAGTGTACTCTTCATTAGTGCTCGGTGTTGCTGTGACAAACCAGTGTTTGGCTTTGTTCCTGCTGTCACTTGTTTACTCAGTTCCTCCCTGCCATCAGGAATGTAGAGCTTCATATCAATTACCTGTAATGATTAATCGTACTGTAGTACTCCTGATTGTCAGTGAGTGTTTTAATACCTCACAAATAAAGTCATAAAAGCTGGCAAAGCAACCAGTGACCTGGAGAGGATTCAGGAGCAAAACAACGTGCTTATCTAGGTAAGAAACAGAGATCAAAATCCCCTGTTCCATCAGGCTGTGCTGCCTGGGCTCAGGGAAGTTATCAGAGTGTGTCAGCTTATCCAAAAAATGCTCAAATGTACAACTTGCATTTATCTTCCTGTGCTACACTGCAGTGGTCTCACAGATCCATGGACTACAGTGCCATGCAGTTACTGGCATTTTACCCTGAGTATAACCAGTGAATTCTCATTACATTTTTTCTTCTTTATTTATTCACTATTTACTACATTTTTTTTCTTCTGGTCATTTATTTGCAGCTGTTCTTCAAATGAACAATCAATTCTGTCAGTATCTTCACTTTATCCCTTTCCAGTGGTTAAATGCTGTTAAAGCATTTAGCAGAAGTATAAAAGAGCAGAATTGTTCTGATTAATTAATTTAGGCACTTCTTGCTACATTGTGTCTCATTCCTCCCCACTTTTCCTGCTTTTCCTTTTGGAGTTCATTCATCATCACATGGTCTGTCTGAACTCCCTTGCAGCAATGTGTATTTAGCTGAAAATGAGCATCATCAGAGATAAAAACAATCTGCTAGAGAACTAATTGGATAGTTTCCAAAGCACAGCATGAGCTTTCATGCTGGGAGAAGAACACCTTGGAAGTGGAATGAAAAGACAGCGATGGCCACCTGAAATAGACCTTCTGTCTGCCCCGTGCTGCTGACAATCTGCAGCTCCTGGGATGAGGGGCTGCCCTGGCCCTGACTCCAGCACCACGGAGGTGTGAGCAATGACCTGAGCTGCTGCAATGAGACCTGGAACCAGTGCCGTGGAAGTAAGGAAACCAATATCCTGACTCTCCTGTGCTGCTGCTGCTGTATCTGCAAGTCTGAACGGTGTCTACAAACCAGCACCTTGGGGGAGCCTCCCACAGGATGCTGGGGATGGGATTCTTTAACAACTGCACTTGGCATGGGGGATGAAGCAGCTTGTCAGACTACAACATTCAGAGTCCTCTGGACACGGAGATGACTTTGTAAGATTGACAATATCACAGCACAAGAGTTTGCTTTGGTAGAAGAACTATGCTAACAAAATCATGTGGGGTAACAGGCCCACACTTCCATGTGCCATACTTGGCTGCAGTTAGATGGGAGAATTCTCTGGGAGTAGTTTTGTTTAAAAACACAGTAATTCATTTAAAACATAAGTATTTTTAATCTTACCTGATTTGATACAGTCTGGCGTCTTGCAAACCCCATCTAAAAGAGAATACAATCATATTCTTAACTCTTTACTCAATGTCAATACAAAAAAGTCAACTGTAAACATTTCCATTGACAGCCAGTTTAATTGCAGTGTACAGTAAGATAATGTGAATGGACACCTTACACCCAGTAAGGCAATATTTATAGGATCAGGCTCTAAAAATATCATCATTTTCAACCCTTTAGGGTCATTCAGTGCTAGTCACTCATCATGTGGAATTTTTGTAGTCATCAGAGGAAGATGTCCAATTGGAGGTGGGCAAAATACTATTTTTATAACAAAGAAGCAATTTAGAGAAAAATAGCTCAAGGACTAGAGAGAATTAGAAAGCCAGTTTGAATTTAGCAATACTTTACAATGACAAAAGGATTTTCAAGGAATTGTATGAAAATTCTGCAACACTCACTCTGAAGTCTTCTGAACAAAATACAGGGTTCAGGAACATGAAAATACTTCCTTTTGAGACTTTGGAAATAATTTTTTTTTCCTCATGATGGTATTTTTCTGTCCCATAATTGAACTACACTTCAATAAAAAGCTTAACTAAAACTATTAAGTACTTCAAAATTAAACAAACCACTTAATTCCCAATATAAGGAAAAATTCTAGCTAGACCCTAGATGGAAATTTTAGCTTCTCTATATTATCTTTTCTAAAGAATAATTTCTAAATCTAAAGATAGCTTCTAAAGATAATTTCCAAAAATTATCAGGCTATTTCCCCCGGAATGAAATTATTTTGCTTTGGCTGGTGAAGCACAAAACCTCTCAGGATGACTACATTCACTGAGAGTCCTCACTGCAACAGCCTGAAAAAGGAAAAAGCAGGATTTTCAGGAACACAAAGGAACCTCTTGAGTTTGGTTTTCTTCAGCAATGTTGTAATTTGTTGGGATTTTTGCTTTCTGAAGCATTAATTACAAACAGAAGTATTCCTAAGTCAGAACAAGCAGATGGTTCGTGTTTACCACAACTCTGCATGAACAGACGAATCCACGGAGCCCCAGTTGGAAAGAGGCAGTTTCTGAGTTTTCCCAGCCCCAGGACGTGTGGGTGCAGGTTTCCATCCCAGCCCTCCCCGTGCCTGGGGTCTGGCAGCCGCGGCACTCACCGTCGTACGAGGCGTACAGGACGATCATGGTGATGGCCACGATGGCCAGCAGCACCACCAGCACCGCCAGCCCGACCTCCAGGCCACTCCAGCCCAGCCTCTTCTTTGGTTTTGGGCTGTTCATCTCAGTTATATCCATCTGGCTTTCCGACTTGCCCATAACCCAGCGTCTGCAAGGGAAAAGGGAATATCCTGAGCACTTACCTGAGTCACGGGCCTGAAACCAGCTCCTCAAGTGCCCAGTAACAAAGGTGTTTTCTAGGTGAGTTTTCCAAATGTTTGTAATCCTACCGTGCTGTCAGTCAGGAAATAAAGAATCCTGCCCTCTGCCAGGCCCGTGCACACACACACACACACACACACACGTACCACACACTTTGTGTCATGGATGGAGAGCAGAAGAGTGGAGTTCCTTTGCGTGGAGGAGCTTCCTTCACACCACACAGAAAAGGAAGGCCAGCAAACCAAAAAACCTATTTTTAAAATGTACCCGTGGGGTTTAATCTTGTGTGAAGGTACAGGAGTTCACAAGCAGTGAAAAGCAAGTCTCTCTGCTTGAATAAAAATTAACTTAACCTGCCAATTACTTATCTAATGCCAAAGGTCAAAATATGCCATTGTGCTTCGCTGTCACTTCTAAAATATTATGTAAGCAGTTCTTGACTACAGCTTTACAGCTGGCTCTAAAAATAGAAATAAAAATCAGGCTGTGCTGGGAGCCTGTCAAACTCAGAGTGAAGACAGTGAGTCTTCACAGCAATTTTTAAAGAGCTGTGAGCAGGGCTGTCTTTGGAGGTTAGAGCCCTGGGAACCGAGTCACGCAACGCCGCTGGCAGCGAGCTCACACTGACTCCTGCAGCCCCTGCAGTAGGGTTGGACATCCTCTCTGTTGCTCTTCAGAGGTAACTGGGCCACCTTTGCAGCGCTGCTCGTGGCAGCTCTGTGCTCTCCCTGTTCCTGCTCATCCAGGGCCAGACTTTCCTCCACCAGCTGAGATTCCAATCCCTGCACACACAGCAATGTATTTCTCACTATTTCACAATGAAATTCCCTGCCAGCTTTTCCTGGGGCTCTTCACATCCACAGGCAGTACTCACCCTTTCCATTCAATGGGAAAGAATATGAGAATTTCACTGGGGTAAATAATGGGAACCCAAGACCCCTCACACAAAGGCCAACCTTCCTTACATCCTCTCCCTCTCCCCATAAGTCAGCGAGGGACCCTTCTCCGGCTCTGCATCCAGTCAGGTCTAAGACTTGGAACTTCATTATTTTAAACTGGCTTAGCTCTAGTGCTGACTTGTGTTCATCCCAACTCAAACTCTCCTCAAATTGCTGCAGTCTCTCAGATCTCCAGTCTTTGCTTTTCCATTGGAACTCCCTTTTCTGCCTGATTCACATTCCATAGTTTCCAATAATCTCTTCCTTCCTCTAATGTCCACCTCCCCTAGAATGCAGCTCCTCTTCTGCAAACACAGGTCCCTAAAGTGTGTGTTTATTAATAAACTAAAGATGCCCAGTAACCCAGTACTACAGATGTAAGTAAAGAGAGATTTTGTGTTCCACGGGTTTACCAACACCTGTCTCGGTGGCTCACTGGATGTTCTCACACTGTTCCTCTCCATAAACAAGAGGACATTTTATTTCTGTGTGCCTCGTCTGCCCTTCTGTCACCCCTCCTGGGACATCAAGCTGCAGGAGGTGACTGGCAGTGCCAGAACTGCAGCTCTTCCATGGCTCAGCAGGCTGGAATCCTGCGGTCTGCCCAGCCTCTGTCTTTGTGCACCTACAGGGACCATCACAGCTACCTTCACGTGCCTCATGAGCTGCTGCTTTTCTCTGAAGAACAGGATTTGTGGTCAAATGAGCCAGTGGTCTCTGAGTCACAGACTGAAATCCCACTGAGACGTGCACAGGAGTGAGAAATTTGCCCTGCATTAACTATGAGCTAGAAGTTCATAGGTAATAAAAAAGCAAATTAACCATTATCCCCTTCTCACTTCCAGTCATATTAAGCAGCAAAAAAATGTTATTTATATGGGCTAAGCACTGAGTCTCCAAAGTCCTCTGAGTACTTGGAGCCTCACTGGAGCAATGATGCTTATCTCCTGACTCCGGTGGTGACTGAGCACTGGAAACAATTCCGTAGAGCAGCAGGAAACACTGCATCTTTCATGTGCAAATATGTTCTTTGCAGTCATCTAAGTTTTTCCAAGCGAGCTGATCTTTCTGTTCCTGCAGAAGCGCTGCCGTGTCTAAAGGCATCTGACTAATGTTTACTTGTAGTCATTTAGAGTTGAGCCCATCTGCATTAACGACCACCAGGTAGAAGCTGCTTTATGTGCTGCTGCAAGCACAGCGAAACTGTAGGAATAATTAAAGCAGATGCAAGCCTCGGTATCGTGGTTTTCTTACACTTCTCCTGGTGCTTATGTGATCCCCTCTGCTTTGCCTACTGAAGCTTAGACACCACAGAGAGCTGAAGATGTTTCGACTGATCCTGGTCTAGGTGGCACAGGGAGTTAATTAATGCATTGCTTTTGTTTTTGGGATGGGTTTGTTAAAATCGGTTTGGGGCTTTCTTGGTTCCCAGCGTCGCCTCCACAGAAAACGTAGCACGTCCCGGGAATGCTTTACTATTTCTTCATTAACTTGTGCAGCCTGTCCCGTGACGGCCACGGGGCATCGCGGGGCAGCCTGCGGGGGCTGCACATCTTCCACCGCACGGAGCGGAGCCCCGGAGCCCGGCGCAGCCCCGGAGCCCGGCGCAGCCCCAGAGCCCGGGTACAGCCCCAGAGCCGAGTGCAGCCCCAGAGCCCGGTACATCTCCGGAGCCGGGCACATCCGCGGAGCCAAGAACATCTCCGGAGCCCGGCACAGCTCCGGTTCCCGGGTACATCCCCGGAGCCGGGCACATCCGCGGAGCCAAGAACATCCCCGGAGCCCGGACCCAGCCGGCGTCCCGCACATCCGCAGAGCCGGGCACAGCCCCGCCGCCCTCCGAACGCGGCTCCGGCCCCCGGGGAGGCGCCTTGGGCCGGGCCGGGCCGCCCAGGGCGGGGAGGGCTCTGGGCTCCGCCGCCGCCGCTGCCCGGGCCGGCCCCGGCACCCCGAGGGTGGCTCGGGGCGCTGCTCCCGGGGTGCGATCCCCGGCCGAGCCCGACCCACGGCCCCCCGAGGGTGAGATGGCCGCAGAGCCAGCGTCCCGGCTCAGGGAGCACCGCTCCCGGCTGGCAGCTCCCGGCTTGGGGAGCCTGGCGGGCTCCGTCCGTCCGTCCGTCCCGCCCCGTTCCCGCAGCCCCGTCCCGCACTCACCCGCTGGCGCTCGCAGGGCTCCGGCCGCGGGGCCGCCTCGTACATCCCCGGGCGGCGCCGGGCGGGGGCGGCGGGGGCGCCCCGAGCCGGCGGGTCCGCGCCCGCGGGGCCCGAGGGGAGGCGGCGCAGACCGGGGCTGGGGCTCGGGCTCAGGCTCAGGCTCACGCTCGGGCTCACGCTCGGGCTCGGCTCAGGCTGGCGGGGCTGTGCCGGGCAGCCCCCGGCGGGGCTCAGTGCCCGCGGGCAGCGGCGGGGCCGCGGGGCGCCCGCACGGCCGGGACATCAGAGCCCGGGGCGCTCCCCGCTGTCCGCGCCCGCCGCCGATCAAAGGAGCCCTTGTCCGCCGGCCGCCGGACGAGCAGTTCTCCGGCTGACCTGAAGGCTTCTTCCTCTTCGCGATCATAAAAATGGGATGGGGCAGGAAACAAACAAACAAGCCCCCCCGCCCCGGCGGAGCGCGCCGCGCACCTCGCCAAGGCTCCCCCGGCGCCGGGGCAGCGGCGGGGCCGGGCGGGGCGGAGGAGCGCCGGCTCCGATGGAGCGGCCCCTGCACCTGCCCGCCCGCGCCGCCTGCTCATGGCTCCCCCGGCGCTTCAGGGCAAGCGGGGAGAGGGTGCGCGGGTAGGGTTAGCGGCCGCATGTCTGCCGCTCGGTGCCTGCTTCCCTGCACACTCATCGCCTTTGTCAAATTAATGCAGGCACATAACGCGCTGCAAGATCTTACATCCTCATCCACCGAGTGATTTCTCCTCGGGAGGGAGATAGCTGTGACTTCTTGCACGGAGAGGCGGCTCTGAGCTCTGTCAAAAGATTTCTCAGCCAGCTGAGTATCGAAAGATATTTGTTTCATTCTTACAAAGTTTCCTTTTAAATAAGTTTCATTTTTACTAAGAGACTGACAAACATCAGCAGCAGCAACGTGAGTTGCCGTCATTCTCTCACTCAAACCAGACATCATGCTGCTCTCTGCTGCGTTCCTTAAGAGGTTTATTACCTCTGAGGCAGACATGGCAGGAATTTCTGAAATCTTTTATTACACACTACACACACTAAAATGTCTGAGGCTTGAGAGGGGAAACTTCCTCCTGCCAAGAAAGGTGGAGACTGAATCCCCACTTCTTTATGGAACTGCCCAGGGAGTGATCTGCAGGGCAGATGCAGTGAAGAGGGGGAGATGAGCATTAGCTGTATAAACGAAGCACTTTTGCAAAATGAACCTCTGAGGAAGGAGGTTTTATTCACCAAAAAAGCAATAGAAGTGTCAAAAATGGGCAAGAAAAGAATTCAGAAGGTCTAAAGAACAAAAATACTGCATTTTCTTACAGAGAGGAGTGGGGGAAATGCTGATTATATCCTTTCCAGGATCAGCGCTCAGCTTATTATAAATATCTCATTTTCACCCTTTCCTGAAGTAATTCTGACAGTTCCAATCCGATTCCTGGGACAAGCCATGTGCTCCTGCAGGTCACTCCTGCCATTACCTGATGCCTTAAACAATAGCACATTTCGCTAAGCAGCGTAAGAATGGAGGAGGCATTAAAAATACATGTGATTCTGTAACCAGGTGCCTATTGCACAGCCTTCACTGCCACAAAGCTTGGGAAGCACGGGGTGATATGTGAACAGATTGAACTAAGACAGGAAAAAAAGGACTTGTTTCAAAAATTTTAGGTGAACAAAAAAACCCCAAAAAACCCAAACCAAGGTAGAACTGCCTAATTCACCACAAAGAGAGAGAAAAGGAAGAAACTCGTCTGGCAATCTGTAAATAGCCCAAAGAGGACTAACGTACCTGACAGGCACTGAGAGAGTTTCCACTCCTGTAGAGCCTCGTGCTTGGAAAGAGAGAGCAGACGTGGTGACACAGGCTGGGAGAGGTGTGATCTGTGAGTCAAGCCCTGAGATTCCTGGTTGGGCCTTTCCTCGGGAAAACTGCCAGCAAGTCAACAGTGTGATCTGCTTCTTGAGAATAATGTTATCAATGCTGCTGTGGGCAATCACACAAGTCAGGTTTGCAGTGGGAGACAAGAGTGAGGTGGGGTCTCTTCTCCCAGATAACAAGTGATGGGACAAGAGGAAATGGCCTCAAGTTCTGCCAGGAGAGGTTTAGTTTGGATGTTAGAGAGAGTTTCTTCCCAAAAATGGTTGTCCAGCCCTGGCACGGCTGCCCAGGGCAGAGGTGGAGTCCCCAGACCTGGAGGGATTTTAAAGTTGTGTGGATGTGGCACTTGGGGACTTGGTCATTGGTGGGACCAGGACTTGGCAGTGCTGGGGGAATGGATGGTCTTAGAGGGCTTTTCCAAACCCACCATTTTAGGGATGACAGATCTATAGCTTCACTCTGCTGATGGACATGGCCTGCAGACCCCGAGGGCAAACCCCAGTGCCAGGATGAGCCAAGGAGCAGGTGACCCTCGGATTGATTCCGGTTAAACACCATGTGTTTGCTTCCCTCTTACTCACCTGCCCCTGCCAGGACTGTGATTTCACCAAGATAAGAAACAAAAAGGAAAACCAACAAAGTTGGTTCTCTCCACAATGGAAAGCAACAATGGAAGCCTCGAATTTAGAGATAAGAGTGACTAGCTTTTCCTTAGCACCTTGCTGAGGTGTGCTGCTTTGATCTTACTGCTTGCCGTGAGGAGGAACTGGAGGAGGAGTCTGCAGCTCCATCCTTTAGGAGGGGTCTGGCACTGCTGCTCACAGACTTCTCTGCACTTCCGATGGACAACCACCAGGTTGAAACAAATACACGGTAAATTTATACAACCAAGTAACACTCAACATACCATTTGGAATCAGCAAATGAAAAAAAGGGAGTTAATAGGAAGAGCACACTGTTGTTAAATCTGTGTCCTTGGAAAACAGATTTCTGCTCACTGCTGATTTAAGAAGAGGTAGCAACACTTAGCAGTAGTATCCCTTAAAAATCTGACTAGGGAAGGAAGCTGCTCCAAAATCTGAACAAGCAGTTCAGAACAACGTACAAAAATGGATTCACTGTCCAGCCTTCAGAAAAACAAACTGCACCCCAATAGCTCAACTAGAATTCCTCATGGAGTCAAGAAAAGCCAGTCCCCCATTCAATATTCTCCTGTTGGTCCCAACGACCACAGCAACACCTCGTTCCCAATGTCACCTCTGGGTGACATTAGGGCTCCTTTACACTACTGTGAAACAACATCATTGATACTTGTATTTATTTCCTTTTGGAAACGCTCGCTTTTCAAAGCAGCAAAGCCAGCATTCCAGGATCAAACAACGTGGATGCTGCTTGTGTGAGTCTGACCATCCCCTCAACCCTGCTGATCCCTTCCCTGTCATGTCCTCTGCTAGAGGAGAGGAAAATGGGGAACCTCCTGCCCTCCCTCCTTACCCCGTGCGTGTTCAGTGCAGTTGGACTGTGAGAATTTAGGTGGTAAAATCTTACCACACTCTGTATTTCCTCATTTGGTTCTGGTTTTGTTTCTCAGTAGGTTTGTAAGGAATCCAAGCCTGGGTAATTTCTCATTCAGGAAAGCAAACAGTCTGGGTCTCAAAATATTTGTTTCAGTGCCTAAATTATTCAGGTCTAATTGCATTGTATTACAAAGCTTTGTCTTTGTTAGGCGACAGCCTTTGCAGTGCAACTCATTTGCAGGTGTTTGCAGGCCTGATAAAACACTTGGCTGAAAAGGCTGAAAAGCTGTATTTCTTTCTTTTTATTTTTTTTTTCTTTGTTTGGTTTGGTTTGGTTTTGGCTGGTTTTGAGCTGCCTAAGAGCCACACACATTGCTGCAGTCAGCTCTGGCTAACAGGCTCTTTGGGGTCCCGAATCTCTGCGGCCATAGCAGGAACCGTGTTAAATGTTACTGGGACAATAGTGGGTGGTTTTGTGAAGGAGTGGGTAAATATAGGGGGTGTAAAACTGCATGTTGCCATATGCAGATGGCACAGTGAAAACCGATAATGGTGTAAACACAGAAGAAAAATCGAGGAGAGAATTGAGGTCCATTAACCACAGGTTTCCTGTGCAGTGCTAATACAGTTGTGAAGGCTTAGTCACACTTTCCTGGTTTACTTTAAAAGCACAGCTTGTGGTGGGGGGAGAAAAGACCACAGGCACAGAGAGGCTTTTTCTCCAGCAAAAACTGGGGCAGGAACTGCTGTGGACACACCGAATCCAAGGAGTGAACACCCCGCTGTGTTTCCAGGCTCTCTCTGCTCTGGGGCTCCACAGCACTGGGGCCGTGGCCCCGGGGCTCTGCAGCACTGCACAGCCACAGCAGAGGTTCCAGAGCACTGGGAACGCAACACAGCTGGGAACCCAAAACACTGGGGTGCCTGAGGTGGGGGCTGAGGGGCTGCAATGGGCCCCCAGGGAACGCTGCAGCTGGCAGTGCCCACGTGTCGCTGTGCCCTGGCAGGTGGTGCTGAGGGCAGGGCCCTGCAGCTCATCCCAGCACTGCAGAGAGGGGAACTCTTGGAAGGACACGTCCTGAAGAGTGTGTTTTCTCAGCAGGCTGCAAGAACAGCCAGCCTGCTGCAGCCACTGCTCAGGTTATCCCTGCCAAGGGCTGAGAGTGTTTTCAGTGTTTTCAGTGTTTTCAGTGTTTTCAGTGTCACGGTCTGGTGACAACAGCCAGCCCCTGATGGACTGCAAGGACAGATGAACACACTCAGCACCACAGGCTGTGCCTGCTGGAGTCTGCAGTGCAGTCACAGTCAACAAGATTGTTAAGGGTAGGAGGTATTCAAAAGAGAGGAAAGAAATGATGTTTTAATTTAGGATGACAGATTAAAAATATTTGTTAGCAATGTCTAGGCCACTGGAAAACAATTGGCCACAGCTACAAAGCGGTGGGTTGTGACACCTTGCCTGGCCTAGTGGCAAGTAAGTCCCACTTTTCTGTTCTTTCCTGCTGCTGGCACCCTGGATGAGAGTTTCTTCACCACCCAAATGACATAAGCAAATAGTCAGCAAAAAAAAATAGGTTGTGTTTCAATGTCACAGATTAGCTGGCTCCACGGCCCTGACCATGAGATCATTTGAATCAAGTCCATGACTTAAATGTCTCTTTCTGGTCTTTTTTAATCTCAAATGACAAAGTACAAGGCATGTATGGCACAAGTACAGTATGGAAAATGGGGAGGAAAAAGTGCTGACTCTGGACTGTCAGAACACGGGGAGAGTTGTCCTGATCCAAGCCATCCTTCTTAGGCCACACTGAGATAGTAGATCTGGGAGAGAAAACCAAGAGGTTTCCCTAATGCCTTACATTAGATTTTCTGTCTTAAAATACAAAAGGGTAAACGTGCTGTATGTGTGAATGTGAAAATGGGAAAACAAATGTCTCTCGTTTGTCTCGGTGAGAACTTGTCCTGCCTTCCCTTGGGCTGTGTCAAAGCTCCTGGAAACTCCGTGGGTGACGCCCAGAGCCAGGACGTGGCTGTGCCCCGGGAAATGGCCCCTTGGGTCGGTGCTGGTGCTCTGTGTGTTCAGCTGCACTGCTCTGAGCATCCTCACAGCTGAGCTCATGCATCAAAGGCAATACCTGCTCTGCATTCTGCTGCCGCACCATGAGCACACCTGTGCCAGGTGCAGCTCCCGGGGATCCCTGTTCCCTGCCAGGCCACAGAGAGCTGCTCCCATTCCCTCAGCGGTGCCCTGGCACTGCCAGCTCTGTGCCCCTTGCCCTCACACGATGCCAGCAGAGGTCTCTTCCCCTGGAGCTGAGTGTCTTCCCCTTTCCAGAGGGTTATCTCCCTCCCTGTTCAGTCTTCCACTGCCCTTCACTTGCCTCGTGATTTCAGTTTGCCTGCTCTCTGATCCTGCTTCTGCCTCTCCTGTTGGCCCTGTCTGGTTTTGCCTGTCTCTGTTTCACTGAAGCTTTTACTGTGAGGAGGATCAAATAATTGCAGGGTTAAAGCAGACCCTTGAACTCACAGTGTTTAATGGGTTTGTAATTAGGCCATGGATCCCTGTGAGAATGGGCACTCTGGGAATTTGCCAGGATTTACAGGGGGATTTAGTAGCCTACTAAGAGTTTCCAGACCTATTACATTCCTTAAGAAGTTTTAAAGACACCACTGATTTTGGCAGGGAACTTGGATGTCTTGAAATACACATAGAACTGAGGGATGAGAAGTAGAAAACTACTTAGTTTGTAAAGAACAAGGAGAAGTTTCAAAGATTTTATAATTTGAAAGGCAGAAATAGATGTTCAACATTATCTTGGGAACACATGCCTGGTTTAGAGCGTGTGATGTGTGTTTTCTCTGAGAATTTATATTTACATATTTGATAAGACATGAATATTAAAACACACATTAGCCAGGCTCTGTGTATGCATTGTATGTAGGTATATGTGACTACTGCTCTTGGAATATGTAATTGTGTTTAAAAAACTGTGAAGACTTTGCTTTCCTCCATCCTACCTGTTTGCCAATTATAACGTTCTGTGGCATCACCTTTTCTGTGTGTTTTGGGGAGATCAGTGTCTGTTAAATGCCAGGTGGTCATTTTATGAAGTCCTGGTTTATTTTTTACTCACAACTGAGACAAGCACAAACTTCTGTTGTTTACTTTCCAGAGAGAAGGGAAAATTACATCTAACCTAAAAATACCTTCCTCCCCCTACCCCATGTCTCGGTGCTTTGAGCATGGGCAGGGTGGAAGATAAGAAAAGACAGAAAACAACTGGGCAGTTTTCTCACAGTAGCACAAAATTGCTGGTTTTTCTTCCAGGCTAAAGAAACTCAAACTGTAATTAACTTTCTTCTTTTTGTTTAATAATTACCCTGAAAAAAGACCACGGCAATAAAACCTACTCTGCTTACCTGTGCAGCAAAGGGGGTGTAGAACTTTCTGGAAATTTGACCTGTCCAAGTCTGGTTTTGGATCAGCAATGGGTTTGACTTGTGAAATTGGGCTCTAAACTCCAATGGAGATGTTTCTGTAAGTGTAGTGTGTGTCAGGATCTCTCAGGGTGGTTTGGGTCCATACTCATATCTCCCGACTGCAGCAAGCCGAGGGCACTTGTTCATGTCAAATCGATTTGCTCCTGTGAAAAGTTCTGAAGTTACAGTGAGTTTAAGTCTTGTTTCAATACAAGACTATAAATCCAGCTGTTTCTGTACCTGTTACAGCACAACTCCACTGATGGACTCCTGAGCACTAAGGAATGTGTGCTTCTGAAAATGCTGGCCTTGGGAGGAGTGGGATAAAAGAGAAGTGCTGGCGTCTTCCTTGGGCTTAGTACTTTGGGGTTTATGTACATCAAGAGCTACAGGGAACTGTTATTGCTGTTCTTACACAAGCTCAGAGAAGCTCTGTCACCTGTGGGCAGAGTGGTTCCATGAATGTCCGTGGCATTACACTGGATTTATACCCCTGCTCTCCGACTCGGAGCACAGTCTGCCTTTCTGTGAGTGACAGCAGCAGCAGGAGCCCACAGTTCAATGTGTCACACTGTGAGCTCTTAAAATGTAATCAAAACTATCAATCTGAAGAGCTTCTGGAAAACAAATTTGTAGTTTACACATCAAGCACAAATCGTCCCTTCCTCTTTCTTCAGTGAATTAGCTTTTGAAAAGGCCGTGAGCTGCTGCAGAGATAAGGAGGGCTGAAGAATTCAGAGCAGGTGGTACCAACTGTGCGAGCCCAGCTCTGGGCCAGAAGGATCCAGCCCCAGCTGTGGAGCAGCCCGAGGATCAGGGGCAGCTCCCGGGAGCACAGCACTTTTCCCTCTCCTCAGGGACAACCCTGGCACTGCCACGGGCAAATTCAACAATTTGACAGATTTAGGTCTGTGATTCCTCACTGATGGGGGAGATCGTGGTGGACGCTGGGCCTGCAAGCAGAGCTCCTGTGGAAGAGCAAATGCTGATGTTTATTTTTGTCGGGGGTGATAGCACTTACCTACCATGCACAAAGGTCTAGAAAATACTCTTGGTTAAATTATTTTGTGTGAAAATTGTGACATGCATTCTTCATTTGTGAGGACTGGAAATAGCGGTATTTATTCTGCGAGGATTCTTATGAAATACAGTCATGCATTGATGTAATTTCCGCATGTTTTCATAGCCTTTTAAGTTTCTCTTGTCTTCGACTACTGTTGTAGTTACAGTTTGACCTTCAGTCCAGCAAGACTTCCCCTGGAAAATATTCAGAAACGCTCAGAACTAGTAGAATTATTCTCCTTATTTTCATACTTTAAAGAATTATTTCTGTCACCGCTGTTCTTGATTTAGGTGAGGGAATGGTGCGAAATGATGGCTATAAAATACTACACACCCCCACAGAGTGCACTGAGCTTGTCTCACTTCTGTTCTCTTCATGCTGTGTTTGTCATCTTAGAGCACTGTGAATGCTCTGAAGTGTCCCCCTGTAGAAATCCCTTTTGGCCTTTGGGACTGTCCTGTGCATCCTGTGCTCCTTGGGGAGCGTGTTCTGCTGAAGGCAGAGCCCTGCTGGTGGCACTCACTGCTGGGAGCCACGTCCATCCTCCCTGGATGCCCTCCCTGGGCTCTGTCTGGGCTTTGGGCTCCAGCTGGGTAAAATCCACCTTTCCCCTAGTACAGGGTAAAATCCACCTTTCCCCTAGTGCAGGGTAAAATCCACCTTTCCCCTAGGGCAGGGCAAAATCCACCTCTCCCTACTGCAGGGCACTGCCTCCGCAGCCATCGGCACAGGCTGTGCCCGTGGGGAGGTGTGTGAGAGGAGGAATTTCCACATCTGTGCCTCCTCCTGCTCACCTGAGCTCCCGGTGTGTGAGAGGAGGAATTTCCACATCTGTGCCTCCTCCTGCTGCTCACCTGAGCTCCCGGTGTGTGAGAGGAGGAATTTCCACATCTGTGCCTCCTCCTCCTGCTCACCTGAGCTCCTGGAGCCGTGTTTGCCCGGGGTACCTGCACAGAGGGTGCTTTCCATTAGAACCTGAATTCATAAATGATTTACATGCTTTTGCAAGAAAATCTAGTCTATCTTGTAAATTCTTTCCTCCCCTTAATTGTACCAGAATAATGGGTTTTATGAGGGCCTGGTTCTCTATCAGTCAGCTGCTGTTCTTACCAGGAATTTGTATTTAATTTATTCCACTTCCCATGTGAGCTGCAGAGATGAAATCTCATAACTCAATGTGAGCTGACCGTATGTGAGGGAACAGTGACATGTCATTGTCTGAATGTAAATGGAAGATATTTGAAATTGTCTGAGAACAATGCCTGGGATTAAAGGGATGCTCTGGAACATGGAGCACTGCCACAGGAATCCAGCTGTCGGTTATAGGACATGCTTGGGGGTAACATTCCAAGTCACTTCACACAAGGAGGGACATGAAGTGCCCCAGGCCCCTCAATGGTTCCAGAGCATGTCTGGGTTGTGAGAACTTCATCTCTGAATCAAATCCTAATAAATGTTTGAGCAGGAGGGGTGCTTTGGGACGGGAGATGTGCCGTGCTTTTGGAAAAAGCTCCCCGGCTGAAAGAAGTACAAGAAGTCAAGTAATACAAACTGAGGAGTTCACTCCCATGTGTCTGAAGTCCTCATCACAGAGGGAAGGGTGAGAAACTGAAGAAGCTGTTGCTCTCTCGGAGTTTCAAGCACAGTTCCTGGTGTCCTCTGCAGTAATCTTTGGAAGGTTTGGGGGGGAAATAGGCCCAGTAGAATGTGTGAAAACTTCATCTGTATCTAACAGTTGAGAAGCTGTTTAGGATTTTCTGTCTATAAGCCCTGAGAGAATACAAGGTGCAGTCTCGTGTTGCTTGTTTGAGGAATATAAAGAAATACTAAACTTCATACTCCATCCACATTTCTGTCATTCCTAACGAGCCCACTCTCCCAAATTAAAGGTGCTGTGTATGTAATTTGAATATATCTTATTATAATAGAATTCTCTCCTTACTCTTCTCAGGTTTAGCAACTGTAATTTAGATTTCATATTTCCATCTGAAGTTAATTGTTATTCCTCCTAGTTCAGGAGAAGCTGCCAGTGGTGCCTAATGAAGAGAACTCAAGGTAAATTATGCCTCTTGTCAGTTAATTTAAATTTTGTGTCGGCATTCAGAAGAGATCCGTCTCATGCCATAAACATTATTAGCATTATGGCGTTATTTATTTGAGGAAATTATTGTGTATATGAAATAAGCTTTTTGGAGTGAAGATTTCTTCTGGCCAGACCCCCACAGTGCTCTGCTTTGCTCTTACTATTTTAAAATTGTGTGCTTTTGGCAGCTGTTTAAATACATGTTCCCAACATAATCATTTTCCATACACACTTTTCCCCAGAATGACAGGGATTGGGCATAAAAAGTGTTATTTTAGGACACGGTGGGGGAAGGAAAGCAATACTGACTCTGTTTTACAGAGGTTAACCAAAATCCTGGTGCAGTACAACGTGCACAGTGAACAATTCCAATCATGATAGTCAGTGCTGACACCTTCCATGGAGCCCAGAGCCCTCTGGAAAGGAGCAGGGCCAGGTTTGTTCTGATAACACAGACAATAAAAGCTGTCAGGCATCCACAGCCCCCTCCTCTTTCAGGCAGGAGACAGGATTCTTAAGGGCAGACTGCTCTGGCAGTTCCTGGGTACTGGACTGTGCCAGCTAAAGAAAATGATGGTGTGAAGTGAAGGTGGGATTGGCCTGCAGGCTCTGTGGGAAGGATGTGGAAACTCAGCTCCTGAGGAGAACCAAGAAAACTCTGAAGAGATAAAAAAATTAGAAGAGAAATAGCTGAGTCACCCAGTTTCCCAAACTACAGCTGGAACTGTCCCATCTGCTGTGTGTGTGTCCCAGTCCAGCCCCGGTTCGTTCTCTGGGGTCAGATTCAGGAGCAGTGCAAGGTGGACGTGCTTTCATTGGAGTTGACAGACTCACATTCTTTCCCACACTGCTGACTTTAGTCCAGCCACTCAAGTGGTTGTAGATGGTTTATGGAGTTAGTAGCAGAGTCATAAATCCAGATTAAGAGCCCCGGGCTTGCTCATACAAATTTGGTCCATGGCAGGGATGAAATGGCTCTGCCAGGGCCTTTGTAAGAGAATCCTTGCAGGGCTAATCTAACTCAGCTGCATTCCCTGTTGGAGTCACTTCTGATTTGACGTGCTGTAGGAACAGAGATTCAGTGGAGTAGCTCTTGCCAGCTCTCAGTTGTATCTGTTTATGTGCTGTGGCATCTTGCTGTGAGTGCCCTGTGGCCGTGGCACTCCTGGCAGGTATCACACATCCCTGTGCCACCGTGCCACGGCCAGTGGCCACTGCCAGGGCCACCAGGGCTGTTGGAAGAGCTGCTCTTGCATCAGCTTCATCCCCCTGTGTCCCACGTTGGGTGTCAGTGCCGTGGCACAGCTTGTGTGGGATCTCAGAGCTGAAGGACAGGGTGACCTGCAGCACAGCTGCCGTCCCAGCACTTCTGCAGGAGAGAGAAGCTCAGGGTCCAGCCTCCCAGTGAGCTCAGTCCCCACTGCCATAACTAAGACAATGTTCTGGTGTGTAAGACCTTGAGAAGGCCCTGCTGAGCTCTTGGATGCAGATCTTCTGGCATCATAAGTGAGCTGGGAATTAGAGCTGGCTGCTCTGCAGGCACAGGGCACAGCTCTGCGCTCTGAAAAGTCTCCTGGTGGTTTCTCAGCTGGTAACTTCAGCCTAAACACAGCAAGTCAGATCGCCCTTCTTAAAATACACATATTGATTATGTTATCTGTAATAATAATAATAAAATAAATAAATAAACCACACCACTTCAAACAGAACCAAGGGGAAAATCTCACTATACAGATAAAAGGAAGTAAGTCACAACTGAGATCAAAAATACAAAAGAAAAAGCAGAACCGAATAAAAGCTATGATTATCCCCAAACATTCTGCAGCACATTTGCTAATGCAGAATTGCCCAACGCGGAGCTCAGGGGGCTGCTGTTGTTATCACTTACTCACTCCTCCTGTCCAGGGTGTGAAGACACCAAGAGGCAGCCTCGGGGCAGAGTTTCCGGGCAGTCTGCACTGGATGCCTCGCTGGGGCTGGTGTCAGACAACAGAAACACAAATCACAAACTAGGATTCTTTTGCACTTGTGTCTGAATAAATGCAGGTGTTTGGCAGCAGGAGCACCACAAACCCCAACCGCAGCGTCCCAACAGAGCAGCTTTTGTTGAGCAATAAGGAAACCTTATTCCCTCCCCGTGCAGCAGAGAGCAGCTGCAGGCGGTGCCGAGCGCTGCTGCCCGGGGACCGCAGGGACACAGGGACCAGGGGCCGTGCCCGGGCACCTCTGCTCCGTGCTCACACCCCCCGGAGCTCTCAGAGCCCTCAGTGCTCCCTGGTGAGCGAGGGGGAACTGCTGGCTCCATCCGCACTGCTGCTCTCCTTGGCTGCCCTCAGGAGCTGGGAGTGTGCTGCAGCACCCCGAGTATCCCGGCTGGGTCTCCTGAGCACTTCCCACTGCCAGCATCTGCATCCAGTTGGCACTGAAATACCGGCTCGCTGAGGTGGTTTTGTGCTGTTAATATTTGAAACCCAAATCTCTGTCAGTCTTTCTCCCTGTGAGAGGGAGTTCTGTGGGAGCTGGGTTGGTTTTACCACCTGACAGTGATCACACAGGAGTGTCACTGGTGGCCATCTGTGGACCACACAGCTCATCTGTCCTGTCTGAGCTGGAAGACACTGGGAAAATTCCTTTCCAGCTGGAAGGAAATCTGTGGCTGGATGTCTTGTTCTGAGCTGCAGTCGTCAGCAAAGCCCCAATGGGACAGAACTTCTGAACACCCATCCTGGTGGGCCTGGGATGGACCAACACCCATCCTGATGGGCCTGGGATGGACCAACACCCATCCTGATGGACCTGGGATGGACCAACACCCGTCCTGGTGGGCCTGGGATGGACCAACACCCGGCCTGGTGGGCCTGGGATGGACCAACACCCGGCCTGGTGGGCCTGGGGTAGGTGCTGGTGGCAGAATTTCATCTTGGATGGAGGTGTTCACAACTCTGACATGCAGGTGTTCATTTCCTTGAACTATCACCAAGCACACACTTTATCCCTTTCAAACAAAACATTGACAACTTTTTACTGTGTCCAGCTGACAGAAATGTATTTCAATGAAATATTATATCATAGCTTACGACTTTCACTGAGTGTATTAAGTAACCCCTAGAATCTTGCTGCTAATTGAATATTACTATTTCACCATGCTCTAATTTATGTTTAACAGTGTTTGATTTGAATCTCATCATTGTTTGTCAGGAGTTAATTCTGATGATCTTGTAATTCATCGGTTCTTTGTGGTTTGGTCTCAGTAAACACCATCATTCATGGCAGGAAAAGGGTTTGATCCCTGCAGTCTCCTTACACCAGGACACACATCAGTGCTACAAGCCTCTCAGCAGATACGTGTGGGTCACGTTCTGTCATGCCACTGCCTGAAATGGTAAACCAGCTGTTTTCTTACACCTGGTTATATCTGGAAATTGAGAAGAAACTGGTCAGGGGGATGAGGTATAAAATAGAATCAGCACCAGTTATCCAGATGCAACATTTCTGCAGAAGTGCGTGTTTTGATAAATCCTTCATAGCTAAAGTGAGCAGTGGACTGAGAGGTTCTGTGAGTGAACCTTCCAGGGTTTATAGTCCTGAGTGTTCATAACCTGCCAAGGCCAGTCAAACTCCTTTGGAGTCAGAAAGGGTGGGAGAATGAGCCGTGATCCAATGCTCCAGAAATCCTGTGGGTTGCAGGATTTTGTCTGTGTTAGTCCCCCCACTCTGTCAGTTTTGAAAGTTTTATTAATCTTTCTTGAAACAGCAATTGTTGGTCTAGTTGAACCAATATGCCCACAAAATACAGCCCTGAGGCACAACTGTGGGAAGTCACAGGGACTGACCCCTGAGGAAAGAGACTTTCCCAGATGCTCATTCTGAAATGTCTTGTTCCATCAGAAAGTGTACTTTGTTCATTTTAAGAAAAACCTACTAATAGGCATTTTGGATTTAATTCAGCCCAGGAGTGAGATTTTCTCACTCAGTATGGGTCACTATTTTGTGCTTGGTTTGGTCTGGAAAGCAGAAGCCTGTCTGGATCATGGACTTTGCTTGGTGACTTGCTGATTTATGTGTATGTCAACATAAGAGACTCTGCCATTGTCTTTTTCCTTTTTTTCTGCTGAAAAGACAGTTATATTAATAAAATGGATATGAACTGTTAGTTTGGGGTTTTTAAAATGGGCAATCCAGCTAGAATGGGACAATCGTATTTACTCAGTTTGGGCATTTTAGTTAATAATGAGGGTTTGTTTTTCAAAGGACAAACAGGGTTTAATATACTGGAGAGAATTTCCATAAAGTCAGAAGCCCAAGGCAGCACAGAAATATGCTGCATTTTCATGTGCTCACCACATTTCCATGCACAAATCAATTTAATTGTGTGCATGTTTTTGCTTGGGGCCTCGTGCTTCTGTATTAAAAGGAGGGAGTCTTTTATTTTATCTTAAAGCAGCCTTGCTTAGGGATTGGCTCTGCCGCTCGTGGTTGCTGTGGGGAAGCAGCGGAGACAGTGGGAAAAGTCAGGAATGAGGTTGTATTTATGCTCTGGGACAGTAGCAAAGCCCAAAGGTGCAATAGAGCTTTGGTTCCACAAATCCACAGTGCCTTAAAGCCGGGCTGAGCTCAGGCTGCCAGAAATCTCACCAGGTCAGCTTACAGCCCTTCTAAGAACAACCAGGAGAGGAAAGTGCAGCGAGGGCAGACGAGAGGCGTCGAGGCAGGGATGGTGCTGCTGAGGCAGCTTCCCTGGGAATGTAACCAGACATTCCCCAGGCCCTGGGGGCTCCCCGGGAGCCTGCATATCCCATTGTTGCCGATGGCACACACACACAGAGGTGGTGCTGTGGCCATACTCAGTCTTTAATGCCCCCAGCTGTTCCCAGTGTCTGTCGGAGCTGGCAGACAAGGGTGGCTCCCGTGCGGGCTGTGGATTCCCAATTTACTGCCAGCACTCACTGCTGTGCCCTGGCTGAGTTCTGCCTCGGGGAGAGCAGGGCCATTCCCCGGGGCTGCTCCAGCCCCATCCCCAAAGCAGAACTTGGCAGGCACTTTATGGGTAGAGGCCCATAAAGTGGTGCTGATGAGTGGAGTGTGTTTCAGCAGGAGGGAGACATTCTGTTCCCAAGCCTTTGAGACACTGTGGAGAGGGAAAACACAACTGACCCCTCAGTTTCCAGCCACGTGCACCAGTTATGGCAGTGCTGGGATATAGATGCCAGATCTAAAACTGAGAGCAGGAACAATCCTGGAATTGTACCTGCACAGGCTGATACAATCGCTGTGTTTGATCTGACAGGGAAGAACTTCATGCAGATGCTAAAATAAAACTGACTCTTTCAAAGCTCCAAGAAACTGTCCCTTGGAAGAGTGAGTGCAGCTGGAGAGCCCTGTGTCCCAAGGCCTCCCAGGCTGGGTGCTGTGGAACAGCTCCAGTCTCACTGTGGGGTCACAAAGAGCTGTTGCTGTTAGGAATGGGGTCCAGCTGAGAGTAGAGCTGCTCCCTGCCAGCCCCGGGGGCTGTGCTCTGTGGGACAGAGGTGGGATTAAGCACCTTGGCAGTGCAAACCTGATGTCCGTGTTAGGTGGAGGAAGGAAAGCTCTTCCCAGTTTTCTTCGACAGTTCATTGTTTAGCTGCCATCTGGTTGCTGGTATCAGGAGAGAACATGTTTTCCATCAGGAATAACGGGTTTTGTTCCCTGTAATGAGCCACAGTATCTTTGTTATATGGTTCTGATAAATTGAGTGAGAAGTAAGACCTGTAGGATTCTTGATTCTTTTTCTTTCTTCTGGTACTCAGTATTTGTATAAGAATGGCCAGTTGCCAGCCTAGCTGGTTGTACAAGAGCGAGGAACAGTTTGCATGCCGTGTGTGTACATGTCACATTTGGGGCTGGCGTTAATCCTGGATTTGCTGTTCATGGAAACCTCATTGGTGTGACTGCTGAAACCTGCAATACCCTGAGCAGTCCCTTACAGCCAGTGCCCACCCTGGGCTGGCAGCATGCCCGCATGGATCGAGTCAGGAATGGAGGAATTCCATCCGGATTCAGGGAGAGAAATGTTTAAATTGTGGAGGGATTGATCTGGGAAGACTGCAAGGTAATTTCTAAATTTGTTCTCAGATTGCAAAATCTAAATTCTTCCCAGAGTCCCACAGGTGATGCCAGGTTATGCTGCTGTGTTTTCCCACTGCCAGTGGGATCTCCAGTGGCTCCAGGGGGGCTTTTTATAATCAGGAACTGGTGATCTCACCTCGTATGGCTGAGGTGAATGTTCCCCTTCCCTCCCTCTCTCCTTCCCTCCCGTGCTCTGACTCCAGTCTTTGTTAATTCTCCTTGGCTCCCCCATGTTCTCCTTCATTCTCCTCCAGCGCTGCTTTTCCTCGTGCTTTGCTCTCCCTTTCTCTCCATTTCCATGTCCTGAGCAGGCTCCCATCCCTGCTGCTGTTCCTGTTTATACAAGCTGCTTCACGTGAAGGAAATTAAGATGTTGTTTAGCCAAACTGTCTCACTGCACGTTTTAATTCTCTAGATTTATGATAGAGCAGCTGTGGCTGAATCCCATTTGAAATGCTTTTGGGATTTTTTCCTATAAGTGTGAAATGATATAAAATCTTGGAAGGGGTGAAAGATTTTATCTAAAGCAATAACAGTAAAATCTGTTTATGTTTGGGCTGTTTGTAATACCAGACTGAGGCATTCTTTCACCAGGGAACTCGCACCTATATATAGTTTTAAGCCCAGCTGCCATGTGGATTGGGGTCTCCCTAAAAAGTCCCCACAGTGGTGTTGTTCACCAGAAATGACACCTGAATATTTTAGAATCGAGGGGAAAACAGGGCACCACGTGCAGCTAAGCCAACATGCTGAGCAGGTCTGAGTGGGAGTGAGCACAGATTGCTGACATGTACAAAAGCAATCACAGTCTGATTAAATCACTGAATTCTGCCCTCAGAGGAGAAGGAAAGGAAGGAAATTCCCTATGGAAGGATTCCAGGAGTGGCAGTGCAGGGGGATTTGCTGCAGAGGAGAGTTTGGGTTTGTGTAGTCTGCCCTTGCCTAGGGGAGCATCCTGGTGGCATCCGAAGGACCTCAGGTTACTGACTCAGAGACCTGACAGGGCATTGCTTTGTTACCTTCCTGCACCAGCTACAGAATCCAGGTGATGCTGTTCCCTTGGGTCACAGCGGGCCATTTATCACTGAGGAGGATCTCAGACTGAGTTTTTCTTCTGGGCTGTTCTCTGCTCGTCACTGGGGACTGAAACCACGGGGATTGAGATGGTGTCTCTGATCCTTATCCTCACCATCAGGGGTACTCTGCTCAAGCTGAGCACAAAAATGTACTTTTCCCTTCCTCTTTCTCTGCACCCTACAGTGGAATTAGGGAAGAAAAGGAAAAGGACTGTGTACAAATTAAGTGTAAAGAGAGTGTGAAAATGAAACAAATTTCCACGGCTTCTTCCATGTGATTTTACGGAAAATACGGGAATATTTTCCCAGTGGATTTGCATCTGATGTATTTCTTCTTTCTACATAATGAAATGTTAAAAAACCCAGAAGCTTTAAATAATGCAAGAGGCAGACATTCCTACTGGGGCTGAGCAGAGCAGTCCCAATTTAAGTAATGTAACTGTACATTCACTCTGGACCTTTGTCAACACACATTAAAAATACCTCATCAGTTTAACCCATTTCCTTCTCTAGGAGGATCCTGGGAGATGGCTGCTGCTGAGGGAATGAGGAACCACAGCCAGGCTGGGAAAGGACACTCTGAATGTTTCATTTCCCTGCTGCACAATGCCCTGTGTGACTCGGGCTGTCCCAGCACACCTCTGACCAGGCAGTGGCACCTGGCACTGAAATGGGGGTCCTTTGCTATTGCCAAGAGAATTAATCCTGACTTGCATAATACTTCCAACTTCCACCATATAGGATTGTGGCTGATGAAGTTGATGGATTTGATGTACCCCTGAACAAAGAAAAAATTAAAATTAGGTGACTTTTTTTTATCCTGCAGTAAGAGACTGTATTTACATCAGTTTCTATCACTGCAATGGGATATTTTAAGAGAATAACTTGGTTTAATGGGCCTTAGTTATCTCATACATTCATTACTATGAAGAATGGATTTTGATGAAATAGTATTTTCCTTTTTATAAATCGGACATTGTAGCAGTGGGCATGTAATGCCTCACTGTCCCATCTGCTTTTCAATTATCAAAATTCTTAATTTAGACTTGTTTGGATTGGGTTAAAATTAAGTTTGATTCCTTTAGTGCCTTTATTTCACACTTGGCAGGGTCCAGGAACACGAATGGATTTGCTTGATTCGTGATTCATTTTGGAAGGTCAGGTGTAAAGAAGTGAAGGCAGAAGTCCCCGGAGGGGTGAGGCTGGAGCCCCAGGACCAGGGCTGTGTTTGTGGGAGCCCCCAGCAGCAGCTGATGGAAAGGCTGGGGCTCAGTGGAGGACTGCCCTTGTGCCATGACTGACAGCCCCAGCCTGCACAGGCTGCATGGGGAGGGTTTGTTCACAAACTGTGCCCACACCACGGAGCAGCCTGGTCCCTGTGCCAGGAGCTCAGCCGGGTGTCAGGAGCTCAGCCGGGTGTCAGGAGCTCAGCCGGGTGTCAGGAGCTCAGCCAGGTGTCCGGGAGCTCAGCCGGGTGTCCGGGAGCTCAGCCGGGTGTCAGGAGCTCAGCCGGGTGTCCGGGAGCTCAGCCGGGTGTCAGCTCAGCCAGGTGTCCGGGAGTTCAGCCGGGTGTCCGGGAGCTCAGCCGGGTGTC
>VZDJ01000301.1:10934615-11048828 GCA_008694505.1 Cyanoderma ruficeps
ATTGCAGGATGTCCCTGACATCCCTGGGGATCAGGATTGCAGGATGTCCCTGACATCCCTGGGGATCAGGATTGCAGAATGTCCCTGACATCTTTGGGGATCAGGATTGCAGGATGTCCCTGACATCCCTGGGGATCAGGACTGCAGGATGTCCCTGACATCCCTGGGGATCAGGATTGATTGGCTGAAGGGGCAGGAGGATGAAAGAGCAAAGAGAACTTTTGCAGGAACAATGTCCATACATTTAGTGGCAGACGAGATTGTCATGGAATGTTCAAAGGCACATTTCTGTCTGATATTCCTGTTATTAGTGAAGCTAAAATAATTTCTAGTTCCATTTCTAATAATGGTTATAAGGAATGGACTGGATTCCTGTTACGGGGGTGTTTTTATACCTCCCCAAACGGAGCTGTAAGTGGGTGCAAATTACCTCTGTAATTCACAGGTGTAAGTATCTGCATCCCATTATCAGAAATATTTAAAAGAAGAGTTGGTGGAGAAGCACTTGTCTAAGCAGGGCTCATTGCAAATGAATTATTCCCAAACTTCTAATTTTTTTTTTCCTTCTCCCTCCTTCTAGAAAACAGTGGAGAGAAGGTGGTGCTAAAGAAAGGTTGATTTCCCAGCCCTGGAGACTTGAACTGAACAGCTTTGGTGAGTGTTTCCCTCCCAGTTCAGTCCACACGCCTCAGCTGGGACTGTGAGTCTGGTGGAATCTCTGCTTAGAGCCCTTCAGTCTTTACTTAGCTGGGACTCAACGCCTCCTCAAACAGGCTAAGATCAGAACGAGCTGGAATGGCTTTGTTTAATGTGTGAGTGAAACCTTGAGCAGCCTGTGCTGTGCCCCGTGGGGTTTGTGAGCACCCAGGGGTGCTGTGCCATGCCAGGTCCCCACTGGCAGTGTCAGAGTGGCAGCTCTGCCTGCTCTGCCCAGGGACAGCCACTCCTGGCACGCTGTCACCAGCCAGAACTCCAGGTCAGCTCATCCTGCTTTCAAACCATGCACATCCTGCTCCAGCTCCCACCTGTGTCACATTCTTGAAGGAATCTCTGTCTGCAGAATTGCTTTGCTGCATGGCATGTTTAATCCACGGCAGTGCCACACACAGAAGGGTCAGGCTGCAGCTGGAGTGGCCTTCTCTGAGCTGAGGGCACTGAGCCCCATGTCTGCCCCCTTTGAGGCTGGTCAGAAGCTGGGAGAACAGAAAATAACACGATTGTCAGCAGCAATCTTCCAGTCTGTCAATGGACAGCTCAAAACGAGGGAGGCTGACGAGAGTGGAGAATAAACTCAGGTAGCCCAGATGGCCATGGGGGGGAGGAAAAGTGATCCCTCACAATTCCTGTCTCCCTATCACATGTACAGAAACGCACATCCAGCTGTTCCAAATGGCAATATTCCCACTTAGAAGTGTTAGTTGGCAACAGCAGTGGGGCAGTGCTAAAGAAATGATGGATTATTAAATTATACTGAAAGGATTACAGAGCTTTCTCTTCCTTACAGCCAGGAATGAATTAATGCCTGTAAGTTCTGGTAGCCAGGGATGATAAAGATACAGAACCACAGATTTTCAATAATGTTGCTGTACACAGAGGTTGCTATCTGAGCTTGTAATATCCCAGCTGGTGTGTCCATACAGTTACAGAGAAGGGCAAACAGAGTAAATTCTGTTCTGTGAAAGGTGACCAGAACCTGAGGACAGTTTTCCAGATGAGCTATGTTACAGACAGCCTTGAAAGACAGAGTTCTAGAAACATCAGGAAGGTGAGAAAACCAGCTCCAGGGAGTCAGTCCTGAGAGCTTCCACTGAAAACTGATTTTTTTTCACCCTGGAAATTAACTCTGGGATGGTACTTCTGCATCTTAAGTGTCCAGTGAACCAGGTCCTGAGGTTTTGATTCAGCCCTTTTTCATGTCTGATTCAGTGAGATTCCCATGGAATTCTGTGAGAAAAATGAGAGATAATCTGTCATAAAAATTCCTGTGGTGTGCATGCACCACAGATAGAGATCTGTTCTGTCTGAGCCGAGCTGCACAAGTCCTGTACCTTCTGAGACACTGGAACAGTGCAGAGGGATTTCAGGGAATATTGACCATTGGCTTACATTACTTTTATTCCTCACACACCAGGGCTTGAGACTCCGGTGAAAGACAGACAGAATCTGGCTTTGGAGGGGTCAGAAAGAGAACTGTGACTTATTTTCTGGGTGGTGCAGTAAATGCCTGTGGGAGAGAGGGATTACAATTCTGTCACCTGGCCTTCAGGGCCTCCTGCAGGTACCCCTAAGGGCTGTGGGAATGAATGCAGGGAGCTGGATGATGCTGTCCAGCCGGAGCATTTATGTCTGAATTGATTTCCACATGGAAATTTGCCTGAGTTGCTTTTTTTCCAAGACTGTCCTTCTGGGAAAACTCCCTCCAGGGTCTGATCATGCTGACCTAACCTTCTGCAGCCTTCATCCTGCAGCCCCTCCTGTTGTGACAGCAGTGGGAAAGGCCTTTGAGACATTGTTCTCTCCTTAAGTGTCCCTTTCCTGCTCTTTTATCATTTCCCCTTTCTGGGGGCAGTGTAATATTGAGTTGCACTGGGCCATGCCCTTAGCCAGAAGGAGTTAAATAAGCCTGGAATGAGGGGTGTGCAGCTCCTCTCCCCCACATTCTGCCTCTGCTCTTTATTTCTGCCTGCAGGATTTATGCTCAGCAGCTTTACTGAGGCTCCTGTGCTGGTTTCAGCTCCAGCTGCTCCCATCTGCACAGGGGGATACAGTTCTGTGCTGGGATACTTCTCCTGAAACAGCAAATTTTAGTGTAAATAAATTCCCACGTGAGAAACACACAAGAGAGAAGGACTTGGAGCAGACAAGTAGGGAGGTTTTAAGTGTTTCCAAAAATTCCTGAAAGCTCTCAGGGATTGCCTTTTTACAGCAAACACTGCTGGAAACTGGGAAATACTTGACAAGAACAACTCCACAGACCCCCTGGAAGTGCTCATGAACTACTGATGCTCCACAAAGAATTCAGAGAACTTCACTGGGTAGTGGTTACTGCAGATGAGGAGGGATTATCTATTATCAGAGTTTGGGTGAACTTTAATTACTTAGCACAAAATGCACAGTTTAAAAGAGAAGTTCTAGGAGATACTTTCAATCTATACATTAACCTTGATCCAATTAGAGCATTTCATATATTTGAAATTTAAGTTAGATTTAATTTAATAACACAGCTTAGAATATCGTTTGAGATCAAAGATACAGAGTCTTTGAATCTTTTATCATCCTTTTAAATCTCTTCAAGCCCTTGTTGGTACTTTAGCATTCTTTTAGGACCAGGTTGAAGCACATACAGAAATCTCCAATGTTTTATTAGAAGTGATTGCTTGTTTCTGTAATGTAATGTAAAGAAGGTAACACAGTGGCCTAAAACTAGGTGAGAGACTGTAATATTCCCTGTTAAAAATAATAAACACCCTGAGTCATGAAGAGCTATGTGAGCTCATCACGTGGAGATTAGACAAGAAAAATGCTGACTGAATACCAGTGGCAGGTACCCCAGCTCCCCAAGGGCAGAGGTATTTTAAAAAGAGGGTTTTTTCTTTCTTATGAAGACTTTTGTCTGTGTTACTGCTTCTGCTGAATCCTTTCCATGCAGTATAAAACTATGATGTGAACAAACAAAAAATACACAGGAAATATGGATTTTAAAGAAGTCTCTTCTTCACTCCAGGTTTATGTCAGTTCTTGATCATACTTGATTTTGCCAGAAGACCCCCTCTGTTCTGGGTTCTCAAGAGGAGGGAAGAGCTTCTGGCAGTTGTGCCTGAGAAGACACGAGAGGGCTCAGAGGCGTCTCTGGGACCCCTGGTTTGGATGTCCATCCATCTCTGGGCACTCAGACCTGCCAGGAGAAGCTGCTGCCCCTGCTCAGAGCCCTTGGCCACGGGGAGGGAAGAGAGATCCCTCAGGACATTGTTCTCCTGAAACAAAGGGGAGTGCATTTAAAACAAACACTGGTTTGTGCGGCTGGACTCCCCCAACTGCCTCCAGACCTTGCACAATACAGCCATCTCTGACTTGCCTGAGAGGATTTTTTAAGAACCGACTTCACAAATTGGTTTTGTTTTGTTCTTGCTGTGGGGGATCAGTAGGAATGCCACAGTGGAACAAAAGGAAACACTCCTCCTGCCAAACTTTGCTCTCCCAGCCCTCCAAACCCACTCAGGCCGATTCAAAGCAGCAGCAGAACTGAGACAAAATGTTTTAACTCCAGAGATCCCTGAAGTGTTCTGCTGTGGGCAGGGCTGGGGAGACAGAAAGCGGTTCACTGATGAAAGCACCGGTGTGTGCTCCACCTCAGGTGCTGCAGCTCCAAGTACAACTGAGTGAGCACAGCAGTGTCACCCCGTCCCACAGCCAGCCTGGCTCTGCTGCAGAAACAGGGCAAGGGAAAACATCCTGAGACCCACTGCTGCCAGAACCTGCAATCCAAGTAAATGGGTCACAACAGGTGTGTCACAGTGTCACCCCTGTGTCACAGGGGATGGGGAGTAACTTAACCCTTCCTCAATTCCCAGGGGTGAGCTGGAACCTCAGTCAATGATCTCCTTATCTGTGGGTGCAGAAAACAGGCTGAGCATCACATTTTTACTGATAAAGTAGCTGAAAGGGAAGGTACAGGCACTGTATCTTCCAGTTACTCATCCTTCCTATAAGAACATGAAGAAAAAGACTTTGATTAGGCTCTTCAGCATCTGTGTGTAGTCCTTAATCTTCCCATTCCATTCGTAGGGCTTTTCCCTTTACATAACTTTGTATAATGAGGCTCTGAGGAATTAGATCATTTCTTCATCCTATACCAATCTTGAATAAGTTTGATTTTTGTTACTTTGAATATTCAGGTACAGAAGACTTGGGGTAAAGTTCAGGTACTGCCTGAATGTCATCAAGGTATCAGGGAAGATCCCAAGTGTGCAGGATTGTGCAAACCCCACGTGGTGGGGGCAAAACACCTCCGGGTGACCCAGAGGAGAACAGCTGGAACAGGTTCAGGAAGAGGAGTACAAATTCTTTCCTTTGCCACTCAGTGACATGTGAGGAGATCACAGAAGTATCTCACAGGGCAAAGGAAGCACAGCCTGTAAAGCAGCTTCAGTAAAGCAGCAGCAGCAGTCCTGCTGAATTCCAGCTCTGTGTGTGGTGTCCGTGTGTGTGTGACCCACTCCTGCGGGGTGTCACTGTCCCCTGCACTGTCCCCTGCGGGCTGACCTGCACCAGCCTTCTGGGTACGAGAGGGAAGGCAGAAATCTGTCCCCAGAGGGTCGGCTACAGAAAGCCAGCAGAATTAGGAAGGTTTCACGGCAGATGTTTGGCAGTAAGTGATTGATTTCCTTACGTTTCGCCAGAGCGGTGTTCCCTGTGCGGGGCACAGCCCTGCCCCGGGGACACCCCGGCTCACTGCCGGACTAACCCGACCAGGAGCCCCAGGAGGGAGGAAAACCCGCCGATTTTACCAGCCCGGAGCCTCTTTCGGGTCACAGACACCCGGCTGTCCTTGGCCCGACTCACACCTGCAGGCTGTGCCGGGATGTCCCGCTGTCCCCGCCAGTCTGCCGGGGCTCGGAGGGTGTAACTGCGGGGCTGCGACTGCGGGGCTGCAACTGCGGGGCTGCGACTGCGGGGCTGCAACTGCGGGGCTGCAGCTCCCTCTGCTGCGGGAAACACTCCCCGGCGGCGGCGCTGCCAACGCCGGACCGGGGGCTGCAGCGGGCCCGGTGTCCCCGGTGTCCTGCGGGCAGTGCCCGGGGCCGTGCTCGGTGTCCCCGGTGTCCTTGCGGGCAGTGCCCGGTGTCCCCCGTGTCCCGCGGGCAGTGGCCGGGGCAGGGCCCGGAGCTCCCTCACCGCCCCCCGGCACAGCCCGCAGAGCTGCAGGACCTGCAGAGATCACCTCCAGTGGAATCCCAGCTGTACTGACAGTAGGACATAAATCTGGAATGCATTTGGTACAGTTTTCCCCCAGTTCCCCGGCGGTTTCAGCACCTCACAGTGCAGAAATGAACAGTACAGTTCTGCTCGTTTCTCACCCAGGGTGTTGCTTGGGCTAAAATTGCCTGTTATTAATATTCCTCATCCTCCACGGAGCACAAGCCTAGGCTGGACTCTTAGGAAACCACAAAACCTTTGAGGACTTGGTGCTGAAGGCGTTCCATGTGCTCCCAGCAAAGCAGCCAGAGGCTGCTGGCCTTGTCCTGTGCTTGCCTTTCCCCATTTCACACTCAAAGGGGGGAAATCTGGGTTAAATGTTGGGCAGGAATTGTTCCCTGGCAGGGTGGGCAGGCCCTGGAATGGAATTCCCAGAGCAGTGTCCCAGGCCAGGCTGGACACTGGGGTTGGAGCAGCCTGGGACAGGGGAAGGTGTCCCTGCCATGGCAGGGTGGCACTGGAGGGGCTTTAAGGTCCTTCCAACCCAAACCATGTTGTGATTCTGACTTAAAAGAATCAAGATGTGATTAATAATAATAATAATTTAAAAAATAATAATAATGGACAGGGCAAAGTTCTTACCTGCAAAGTTATTTTCCTCTTACCCAAAGGGAAAGAACCTGATTCTTCTTAAAATTCTCTTTAATGTTGACATTTAGGGGCATTAATTTAACCTCCCCGAGGCTTCAAAAACAATTTGCACAGTAAATTCCCCCCTTTATATTTCAAGCTCACATCAATGCAGTTGTAAGGGATATGTAGGTTTCTGCTTTGGTGTTATCATACCTTTTTTTTCCTATTTGCTTGTGTTTTTCTTCTCTCAGTCATAGTATGAACTTAATTATTTTTGTTATATAAAGCATATTCACTACATGAAATTTTAAATTTACATGTACAGATGAAAATGATTTTATGAGAAACACTTGTATGCTTCCAGGACCTTTCTCTGGGTCCTGTTGTGGACACTGGTGGCATATCTGGAAAAAATGGGTGTGTAAAACCCACAGGAGCTGGTGTGTCCTTAGTGCAGTTTCTTAAGTTCAAAGCAGGTTTTTCCCACTGTGTGTATTTATTAGCAGCCCTTTAAAGCACCATTAGTCTTTGCTGTGATTGCTGCTCCCCTTCTGTGGCATTCCAGCTGCTGATTCACTGCTAAAGAGCAGGAAAATGTGCAGGGAAATCATGATCAAACTCCCGCTCCGGAAAATCCACAGAGGAAATACTTGAACTGAGAAGACTCTGAGAAAGAAGGTATTCCACTTCACACTGCCTCAAAATGTCATTCTTATCTCATTCTATAAAGTTGAACATGAGAAGCGTGTGGTAAAACGACTGAAGCCACTTGCCATTAGCCATGCTGATAACTGCACTAATTCCAGAGGAAGCACTCAAGTCATTCCATGGAGTTTAATAGGCTGGTAATCAGCAGTGATTGCAGCTCAGTCTGGAAAGGAGTGATTTGTTACTGTAATGAGATCTGTAGTGCCACAAGAGGAGACGTGCCCGTGCCCTGTCAGTCGGGCAGTGTGTGGCAGAGAGTTAGTCACCGCCTGGGCTGGGAGTGCAGCCTGAGGCTCTGCTGCCACCACTGCCTCCCTTTCTCCATCTCCAGCCATCCCCCGGCTGCCTCTCACTGCCGAGAGGAGCGGCTGTGCTTCCCCATCAGCAGCTCCCACAGCTCCAGGTGACAGTCACTGGGAGCCACGTCCCTGGATCTGTGTGTGTGGGAAGAGCTGATCAGAGCAGCTGTTTTAGCTCAATTCCCACTTGTCATTCTTCAGTCGCTCCTGCCCTGCAGGCCTTTGGAGGGAAGCTCCTTCATGGAACATCTGCATTTTACCACTTCATCATGAAGATGGCTGTGAACTCCATCATATCCAGTGGTGGTGTGTCCCAACCTTAGCTGTCATTTCTTCATCCCCTTGAAGGGGTGACTGAAGGCAGAACTTGGCTCTTTTAGTGCAGGCATGTGAGCAAGAGCTGTGGTTTTTGTGACTCATATGTATTTATTTTTCTTTGTACATGCAGTTATCTTGCATATTTCTGGTGCCAGGTCTTCTGCTCAAAGCAGCTGAGCAAGAACAGAGACATACAGAGTGGATAAGTTGTATCACCAGTATAAACTTACAGGTAATTAAGGGAGATGAAAAAAAAAAAACAAACCAGAAATGCAAGTTGGAAAAGGGGTCCCTATTCTCTGCCAGGAGTCCTGGCAGTGCATAAAGACAAGGACAGATGTTGCAATAACCTGATGCTCATGAGCCACCAAAGTGGGACAAGAATTCAAACAAAAGGGAAAATGGTTTGTGGTGGTTCTTGTCACAGCTGATCCGCTTTCCTGACTGTCCGTTCTCCTGTGTCCCTTCTCCCTCTGCTGGAAGAGAGAGCCCCACAGTGCCAGAGCCTGGGAACAGCTCATGCACTAGGGGCAGCTCCACAGGAGGGCAAGGCTGCAATTTCATAAGGGAAAATCCTTCTCTATTCCCAATTGCAACTTGCTTTGTCCCTAATTTTTTTTTTTTGGGAGGGGGGGTGTGTTTATTTATTATTTCCTAAATAAATTCAGTTAAGTAGTGAGGATTTCCCTGGTTTAGAAAATCTCATGGCCTCTTCAAAATCCTGTTCTAATTAGTTCAAGACTATATCCGACTGTTTTCCTGAGAGGAAACCTTTCCTTGGCTGCAGGAATGTTGGCTCCAGTTCCCTGGAATCTTTTAGCAGTGCGGTATCTCCTGACAGGATGCAGGTTTTGGAGTGACTGCTCCAGGCTTTAGCAGAGCAAGATACAGGTCTGGGTTTTCTGGCATTGCTGCATGTCCTGGGAGCTTTGTCAGAGATTGGGTTCCTTGATTCCAAGGGCTGAACTTTGGCTCCAGAAGTTGTTTTGATGTTCTCATTCTGCTTTTAGGGACATTATCCTATGTTTGAGGAAGTAAAAATAGAACAAAAGCTGCCCAGGATGGTAAAGAGGGACTAAAGTTGATACATCAGGACTGAACAAGGCAGAAGTGCAGCACAGTCCTGTCTCCCCAGCCCTCACCAATCCCAGCTTTTGGCAGAGGTCACTCTGTGTGATGGAGATTAATGTTTCTTTAATTGTTCTGTTTTAACCTTTACTGAGAAGTGCAGGGCTGTCCTGAACACGTGATGTCAGCCTCGCTGTCTGAACTCAGCAAGTTTTACATGGGTGAAAATGAGGAGCCATGAACTGGGCATTCCTGAACAGTCATAAAGGCAACAAGTGAGGTGCATATGAGCACAATGAAGGCTCAGATTCTTCAGTGTTGTCATGTGAGACACTGTAAAGCTTTGATTCTCCTCCTTTGATCATACCAGAACCTCCTCTCATACACTGCAAATTCTTCTGTAATTTTGTCTGAACAATCCCACTTGAAATCCCAACAAGCACAGATGTTCAGGCAGATTTCAGAGCGAGAATGAATAATGAAAAGTTCATTATGTTCTACAATGTCCCATTTAGAGCAGTCAGCTTGTTCTGAGCATTGGTTTGAGCTGTAGTGGGCTCTGGGGCTTTCTGAATGGGTTATGGTACAGAACACAACCACGGTTACTTCTTCCTGCTGTTTGTGACTGACAGGGAAAGGTTTCCTGCTTGGGAAGGTGCTCGGAGGTCTCTCTGCGTTCAGCAGGAGGGTGTGACTGCCAGAGGTGACAGAAGGTCTTTAAAACTTCTCCTCCAGTGCCCCGAGGTGGAAATGCTGATTTCTGATGGCAGTTTCCTGTTGCAGGGCATTCCAAACAGAAGCTGCTGTCACTGTGTGTCCCCTCATGTGCCCAGGGCAGCTCTGCCACTGGCTGCCCTCACCCTGAGTGGATCTTACCTGGAAACAGATCAAAAAGAATGATCCATTATCGGAAAATGACTGTGGAGGCAGTGAAGAGGAAGTAAAAATCTCCCCCCATATTGTTCCTCCCCTAATCCAAACCCTCCTTGGGGCGTGGAAGTGATGTGCGAGAGACTCCCTTGCCTGCTCCCATCCAGCATGTGAGCAGCGAGGAAAGAAGGAAATGTCCATGGAAATGACTTCATGGTTTCCTATCCGTGACGTAGGGACAGTCGTTTTATTCTCGAGCTTGGAGAATGCAGTTTATAAAGCACGGTGGGTTTCTCCGGGGAACACAGTAAATGAGCGAAGGCTCTTTCCTGCAGCTTTTCTCGGCTCATTGTGGAGAATTGAATTTTCCTGAGGTGGGTTTAGCTGGGCGGGGAGGTGGAGGGGAGCAGACTGAGGGCGGTGGGGAGCAGGGCAGTGCAGCAGCTCCCTGGGTGTGTGCAGATCCTGGGAGTGCAGCTCTGGGGACGGAGAATTCCCCACGGCCGGCAGACGGGGACGCCAGGCTGACGTGGTGATTTGGTTAATGTGCCCACTAACCACACGGGAGGGAGCCGTGCCCTGCCAGCAGCAAAGCGTTCTCTCAGCCCTGAGCACCAACACAAGGCTCCGTTCATTTGCACTGCAGATGTTCCTGCTGTTGTTTCACCTGCAACTTGTTTTGCAACTTGCAGTTGTGTTGGGACAACGTGTGCCATTTCCTGTGCCTTTGGGAAGCCGCTGACTCCAGTTCTTCTGGATTGTGATATAATTTCCACTGGAATTTGGCTTAGTCATTTTGTTTCCTTTTTCTACTTCAATGTCTTCTCTCTTAAACGTCTTCCTAACATTTCTAGAGACCAATATTTATTGTCTGCTCGTGGCTGCAGTGCTGCACTTGCATTAAGTGCCCAAGGTTCCCCTCAGGGAGTTGCTGCTCTGATCATCATTTGCTGTTTGATTGAAATCTTTTCAATGGAACATAAGTGGGCATTTAGGATTCCTACTACATCTGTAAGTGGCCTTGGCAATGCTCAGTGCTAAATCCATCCTGTGCTTAAGCAGTTCACAGTTACCATTGTCATGGTGACCTTTGCTGTCGTCCTCATTCAAATCTGGCAGGAGATAAAGGGTGGAACAGTTCTGAGAAGCAGAGGAGAATAAAAAAAGCTCATTAATATTTCACTGAAGAGTGGTGAACGAAATCACAGTTACTCCCATGAATTCTCTTATCAGCAGGCAAAATGGAGTGGGGAGATCCTGGCACTGGCAGATGTTTCCTTGTAGGAAGAATTCAGTCACACCTTCTGTTTGAACAGATCTGGGGGGGTTTAAGAGATGTGCTCTCACTGAACAAGGAGCTGCCCCAAACTTGACCAGCTCCCAGTTCTCCCAGTGCCTGTTGCTGAGAGATACCCAGTGAGTGATACCAGAACGTTGCCTTAAGGTCTTTGTTCTGTTTAAATTGAAATTGAGGACTGAAGGGAGGCTGGGCATTGTCAAAGAAATAGGAACTTTACTGTCTCAAAATAGGATAGCAGCTAGGACACTCTTAGGGGCTCAAAGACCAGTGATGTCTTCACTGTGAAAAGGCTTCTGGCAGGTCTTTCAGAGGCAGTGATATATGAGACATTAAAATAATAACAGAATGTGATCCAGGAGCCAGCTCAATTTCAGAACACTGTGCTACTGGATGTTGTCAGGCCCTGGTGGAATGCCGGCACAGGAGTGAATAATACAAAATCTGTAATAAAAGCACTGGTAAAATGGCCAGGAAAACAAAATTACTGCACCTTTTCCTATGAACTAATTCTCTTTTCTGTCCCCTAAGGCTTGTTCTCTGCCATTTGTGAGAAAGGCCCGTTTTGCCATCTAATGCACCTTACTCCAAATGAGTTTCAATTTTCTCTAGACTATGAAATTTTTTGCAGATCCTAACAACTTCAGGAATTCCAGTAGTAAAGGCTTTTGATGGGACACTGGAAATGGGGTTATCTAACTTAGGCTCAGGGTCTAACAGTAGCCTACTTTTCCAATGCATCTGGCAGCATCTGGGCATGTAATCCTGGGCAAAAAGTGTTCCAGGTGACTAAAAACAATGCCAGCACCCCACCCCAAAAATAAAGACATCATTTTGGGCTTAGACTTAACCGTTTATCTTTGAGGTTAATAACTGTATGCTAAAGAAAGTTGCATGTTTGCATTCATTTTTGCACACATAGCAGTGAAGTTAAATTTAGTTTGTAAAAAAACCCCACAAAAAATTCTATGTAAGCATACAAATCAGGCTGTTTTGTGAAGCTCAGTAAACATAAAGGAAGCAGCATCTTAATCAAAATGAGGAATTGCATCCTAATCACCTCTCAGCACATGCATATTTCATAAGTACATGTTCTGCAAAGCAAAGGCTGTGTAAGGGGCTGCTGATCCTCAGTTCTCATCTCCTCAGCCCTGCCAGCACAAACCAGTTTCTGTCTCTGCAGAAACCCAGGAGCCATACCTGTTAATGTGGGAAATGCTGGATAAAATAAAATAGAGTAGCCCCATGCTGTGGTGGGGAACACAGCCCACTCTGCTCCCAGGACAGCTGCTGCTCCCTGCCCCTGTAGTCTGCAGGGCACCAGCACTTGTGTCCCTCTTTGTCCCCAGATGATGCTCACCTGAGGGGCCCGGGGCTCCCTTGGAGGAGCTGGGTGTGCCCAGGGCTGGCTGTTTTACCAACAGTGACACTGATGGAGCCGCCACTTCCCTGTGAACAGAGTCCAGTTTGTCATCAGCCCCAGGGAACGAGATAAACACGTGAATTGAAAGGATTCGGTGTTTGAAAATACTGGGGCTTCTTCTCAAGCGTTAATTATTTCTTTTCTCTTTCTCCGAAACCTTCATCTGTGAGGCAGCGAGCCATGGTTTCCATCTAGGCTGATGAAGAAAGATGTTTATGGCAAGGCTTTCCAAAGTCCCTGGTATCCTGCTGAGACACTCTGCCCAGCTTGTGCTGGCACTAAGCCTGGCTTCTGCAGTCTCTGTCACACTCTGAGTCTCAGAAACTGCAGATCAGAGAGGCTGCAACTGTCCCTGCAGTTGAAAGGCTGTTTGCTAAGTGTGATTTTATGGTGTTTGGGAGGTTTTCCCTCACAATCTCATTAAAATATTCATGAGTTCTCTCTCTTGACTGGAATCAGTAATAAATGCTTGATGTCAGTGGCATAACTCTGCACTTCCTTTCTGGATGGATCTTTCAGTATTCCACATTCCCAGTGTGAAACCTCCTAACCAGGGGACAGCCCCAGGGCAGAGCTTTGCCTTGTCAGGTGCTCATCCCTTCCTCAGGGATGTGGGGCTCTGTGCCCTGCAGAGTGGAGACTGACCCTGCCAGGGCTCTTCCCAAGGCACAGATTCCCAGGAGTTACAGCTGGAGGCAGCCCTGGAGCCCTGGGCTCAAGGTTCCCCGTCACATGCAGGGTGTAGGTAAGAGCAGTGCTAACCAGCCCTGTTCCTACACAAGTTCCTGGTCCTCTAGAGGGAGAATCTGGTTCCAGAGCTTTCAGCCTGTCATTAAAACTCGATTTGATCACAGCTGAATTTCCCAGTCTGCTCCCTCTGCCTTCCTTGGAGCTGAGAGGGAGAGAAGGTGATGGGGAAGTAAAGATGGAGCAATGAAGGGCTGAGACAACCCACAGCAGAGCTCTTGGGAATACCCAGCAGGCAGGGAAATGTGCAGTTTTACACATGGCTCTTGCAGCCATTCATTTTATTATTACTGGGGAAAGTTCCATATACACAGCTGATTTTCTGCTGCTTCCAGATGAGGTCACAGCTGGGTCACTCCAAGCATCTGCCATCTTCTTTTTCTATTCCCTCCCTTCAGAAAGGGATAACAGTTTCTTCAGCAGTTTGGATTCTACGGTTTACCCTCCCTGTGCAGTTTCCCACGGTGGTGTGGTGTTCCAGACTGCACACCATTGGCTCTTTCTCCAACATGCCACAGACATTCTGGAGCCTCCAAAGCAGGAGTGGTTCCCGAGCAGTGTGGCATGGCTGGGTTTGCTCAGTGAGGGTGTCACCTCACTGACACACTGGGTTACAGGTGTCCTCCTGCTGCTACAGCCACACAGCAAACCCAGAATCACCCACTGGTGCTGTTCCAAGAGTTCCATCCCCAGCCTGGCTCTGCGTGAAGCGAGGCCAGAGGGAAGGTCCCGTCTCAATGGATCTTCTCGTTGGGACCATTCCTGAGCAGGGAGAATTCACAGCAGGATGAGGAATAAATCCATGTACAGTGAGGGACAGTTGTGGTGCGGGGACCTCCCAGCACGCAGGGGCTGATGGCAGGAAGGGAGGAACAGGCACTGGGCAATCTCCAGCTCCCCGCCTGCCTGTCCCCGTGAGCCCGCGGGGAGTGCGAGCAGTGCAGCCCGTGTGCGAGCCCCGGAGCAGCTCGGGGCTCCGGGAATGACATCCTCGGCTGACATCAGCCGGCGGTGTTTGCATTGCATTCCGGGGCCGGCTCGGAGGTGTGGCTTGGCGGGGACCCTGCTCCGGGCTGCCCGTCGGGCCGGCAGCGAGCCGGGGCTGGCAGCATCCTGCATCCCTGCCTGCCATCCTGCCGGCACCGGCTCCTCCCTGCTGCAGCTCCGGCGGCGCAGGGGGAGCCCGGCAGCCTCTCCCGCGAGGTGTGTGCCGGAGCCACCGCAGCCGGAGCTCAGCCCCTGCTCTGCCCGCCTCCAGCCGCGCTCCCGAGCGGGACAGTGCCTGCCGTCCTCAGGGGAATGGCATGGGGGCACCCCAGCAGCCCCCGTTCGCCGTCTGTCAGCACGGGAACCATCCTGAAGAATTCCGGTTTTTTCAGCACCTTTGCTACTTCATTGTCGCCTGGCTTTTTGAGAGCACGAGTTGTGGTCATTAGGGGTGCTGCCACCTGAATGTTTCTTCATCAGATGCCACAAAAGAGAGTCTAGGAAAACAAAGAAACTTGTGATGTGGAGCTGACAGTTCTGGTTTCAGCTGGTGAAAACTTGCAGGATCAGTGAGAAGGCAAAGAAAGAAATGCCCAGGACAATGTCGGTAACTCCTGGTAATTTGTCACTCAATGGGACCAGCTTCTTCACTGAGAATCACAGCCTCGTGGACAAACCCAGTGAGCAGAGAACTTGGAATGTCTTTCTGTTCTGCTTGACTTTTGCCATTGCATTCCCAGCCCTTCTGGGCAGCATTTATTCACTAGTTTCCCTGCTGAAACTGCAGAACAAAACCACGGTTTCGATGATTGTGACCTCTTTGGCAGCAGACGATCTGATCAGCATCGTGCCAGTGATTATTTTCATGCTCACGCAGTGGTCGAGCGAAGCCCTCCCCCAGCCTCTGTGCACCACCTCAGCGTTTATGTATTTATTCCAGGGCATTTCTAGCAACCTGAAGGGGTCTCTTATAGTTTGTTACAACTTCTACACCCTCAACACGAGCGGGACACTGAGCTGCAGCTCCTCCAGGCGCCGTGTGAGCGTGCTATGGGCCATCCTCACCATCTGGACTGTCAGTTTGCTGCTGTGCATTCTGCCTCTCTGTGGCTGGGGCAGGTACCTGCCCACGTCCTGGGGCTGCTTCGCCGACTGTGGCAGCTCCTACATCCTGTTGGTGTTGGCTGTGTACTCGCTGTGCTTCTCCCTCCTGGCAGCGCTGGCCGTTCCCGTCTCGCTGCGGCTGCTGTGCTCAGGTGAGCCACAGCTGCCGCACCCCGAGCACCTGCAGGGCTCTGCAGCCTTCACCTCCCCCGGGACGCCGTGGGGCTGCGGGGCTGCTGCCCCTGCGCTGGCGCTGCTGGACCCTGGGGATAAGAGCCCGGAGCCTCTCCAAAACTCGGAGGCGGTTTTTGGGAAGGGCGTGGCTGAGAGCAGCACACGGAGCAGGAGCTTCACGGTGGGCTTTGCCCAGAAACGGTTCTCGCTGATCCTGGCGCTGACCAAAGTCCTTCTCTGGCTCCCAATGATGGTAAATTCTCAGCTGCCTTCACTTTGCAATGCTCTGTTACATTTCAGTGGGATGTCACCCGTGGGCCATGGATTGAAAGAGACGAACTGTGGCCATTGCAGTTGTTCCTCGTAGTGTAGTTGTGCCAGCAGAAGTCCTCTCCAGCAGCTCTGTGTCACTGCATGAGTTTAACTGGTGGCCAGTGGCTTTGGCAGAGCCTGGTTCATTGCTCTGACACTCTCATCACATCATTCATGTCACATGAATACCAGGGGCAGTGAGGTCCCCCTTTGGCACTGCCAGCTGTGGGACAGGGTGTGCTCAGCATTCTGGGGCTGGGAATTGAGCTAAAGGCCCCTCTGTCCTGTCCTCTGAGACACTTCCTTTGGGTTAAAAAATAGGAATTTGGTAGAGAAATGCAGTTTGGTCGTACCTTTGTAAACCTTTGTAAACGCTGTAGTGCTGGGGCCGGAGGGAGTGCTGTTGTGTGCCCGTGTGTGTGTTTGGGAACAGGAGCCTGGGAAAGGGTTCTGCTGGGAACGGAGAACACGGCTCTGGGGCACTTACCCCTGCCCTCGGGTGTGTGAGCCTGGGGCTCCTCGGTTCCACATGGGACTGGCTGGCACTGGGAGCTGTTCAAAGCTTCTCAGCATCTGTATTTAGCTTCAGTGAGGGCTTTTCTGAGAAATGTAGCATGAGAGGAGAGCAGTCAGCATGTTTCCTCTGCTGTCTGGTAGAGCCAGAACTGTTGTCCTCAGCAAACACTAATGACAATCTGTGTCTCACAGTGGTGGCATATTCATAGCGAGATGTTCTCTTTGTTCCTGGAAGCATCTCACATGCCCAGAGTGATTTAAATTTCAAAATCCTCTGTCTTTCAGATACAGGTGGCTGTCCAGTACATCACTGGGCTGCAGAGCCTTTCGTTTGAGACCCTGAGCTTCCTGCTGACCGTGCTGGCTGCCACAGTGACCCCCGTGTTTGTCCTGTCACAGCACTGGCTCCACCTGCCCTGCGGCTGCATCATCAATTGCAGGAGGAACTCCTACGCAGTGTCTGCACAGGATGCCAAAGGTAAGGGTGCACAGGGTGCCTTGGGGTAACAGAGGTTGCCAGACTTTCCCTGGTCACCTTCTTGGCATCTCCTAGAGCCCTGTTTTATCTTGGGCTTTATGTAAAAATAGCTGGAGGAGCAGAGTGGGTCAGGTGGAAGGGACTCACGGGGATCATCTGCTCTCCACTGCAAATGTTAAAGGCTAAATATTTCTGAGGATGTGGGAGTTGTTTCCCATTCTCTGGAGTGAAAATCCTCTACCATCAGTGGATGAATTCCTGCCATTCCCTGCTTCTTCAGGGAGAAAGAACTACTGAATCTTAGAGAAAAGCCATCCTCAGTGCACGGCTTTCACTTGCTTTAAACACATTACCCAGGTGTAGAATGGCTTGTGCTGCCCCTGCTGCCCTTTTAGCCCTTTCCCAGAGAGAACGACTGCAGTTCATCTAGAAGGCAGTTCCTTCTCAGAAGTCTTTCTTCTCGACAGTCCATTTCTTTTATGGAGGGAAAATTGCCTATTTCCAGTAGGAGCTGGATCATTTATTCCATGTTTTAGCACATCATTTGCATTGTGTTTGTAATCTCATTTTTCTTTTTGGTCTCAAGTCCTAACACGGTTTCTTTCCTTCCTGCCTAGCCAAGCGCAGCGGGTTTGAGTTCAACCTGTCCTTCCAGCGAGGCTATGGAATGTACAGGATATCCAGGGAGAACCCTCCCCACCCCAGCAGTGATGGGAAATCCACATCCTACCACAGCCTGGTGAGCTCTGACTGCGAGGAGCCTGCCAGGGGCACTGACACCGGGATGCTGCCCCTGGCCCTGGGACACGGCTCCTGGGGCACCCCTGGGGACACGGGGACAGGGCCCCCAAAGCCCCCTGCTGCTGGGCCAGGGGCCTGCCAGGGCCAGCAGGGCACAGACTGTGACCCAGCAGCGTTCTCTGAGGGACCAGAGTGGAGGCTGTTCCACGAGGAGAACCACACACCAGAGCTCTCAGACTGGGAGTGGTGCCGGAGTAAATCCGAGAGGAACCCTCGGCAGGTAAAGGAGGAATTTGTTCTTTTCTGATAATAACAGTTTCCTTATGAAACAGGAATGATTTTTACTGACATTGAGACTGCTATTACTCCTGGTTTTTAGTAAAGCTCATACATGGCATTGTATAATGTTTAGTAACCACAGATCTATTTGCAGGGGCTGATCCTGCAGTAATTTCTCACTTGTCTCCTTAATCATGGGGTTTTCTTATTTTGTGTGCACCTGCATGATTTGTATATGGTAAGAAGTAAGTATGACTTATGTTAATTTATCTTAATGAATAGGAAGTTTCTCTCCAAAAGATGACACTTTCCAGGGAATTCCACTGTGGAGTTCAGTGGCCCTTGGGCATTCCAGTAGGTGGGAGTGGGATCAGAGCCCACATGAAGTCTGTGAGACAGGAGCTCAGGAAGGCTGCAGGTTGGAAGGGATCTCTGGAAGTGACCTAATCCAACCCCCTGCTCCAAGCAGGGTGACTTCAGAGCCAGATCAGCTCGTGCTCAGCCTTTGCACACACACAGGAGGTGGATAAGATGTATTTTGTACTAAAATACAGGAATCTCTCTCCAGCTGATAAAGACAAGTTTATCATCTGAGTCACAGTAGCAATTTGGTTCATATTTCAAATATGACTGATCATCCCTTTCATAACAGACCAATGCTCGCTCTGTTGCAGCGTGCAGGGATGAATTCCTGCATTTGGGGGCAAGAGGAAGTGATGACTCAGCCTGGTTTTAATCTACCGCTTCTTGCCAAGGCCTCATGTGCCATGTACATCTGGTTTAATAAAATCACTGTATCACGTTCATAACTGTGGCTCTCCTTGCAGGAGTTACCAGATGATGTTTTTAAAAAATAAATTATTTAAAAAAATTCCTTTCCCCATGTGCCCTGGTGCCAGTTCAGCTGCAGCCCCGGGACTGGGGCAGGCATGAGCAGCTCTGTGTGAGCAGCTGGCAGTGACTGCCTGGGGGTGTTTTAGGTGCCCTGGGGCCTGGTATGGCACTTTTGGACATACTCTTCCCTTCTTGCATTACAAAGAATCACAACTCATCCAGTTCTGACACCTTCCCAGGGATAACCCAGCGCCAGGCACTAAAGCTCCTGTGGGGTAACAGTTCCAGACTGGGGAGTCCCAGCTCTGCCTGGTTGTGACATTCAGCAGGAGCTGCCAGAGCTCCACAGCTGACATTTGCTTTGCACCTGGGAAAGGGCACAGTGTGAAACCCCTGCGAGCTTTGTAAAATAACTTTAATGCATTGCTCAGGTTTATGTTAGATGAAAGATCAATTTGGGCCACACATTAATAGGCTGAAAACCATCTCCTGTATTCATCCTGTCTCTAAGTCCCAAAGTCTAAGAAAAGTCACCCTGTTCTCCTCACACTGCATTTCCCACGTGTGTTAAAGAAGGAGACTCGCCCTGGCATTCATTGGTCACATCCTTCTGCAGGAAATACTGGGGTTCTTCTGAGAGCCCAGAAATGCAGGGATTCTTACTGGAGTGCTGCTGATTTTCTCTTCAGGACGAGAACCTGTAAGAACTGGCAGTAGGAGGGAGAGCAGCCATCCCCACGGACGTGGGATCAGTGAGTTTGATGGAGCTGTTTGAAGAGCAGAGTGGCAGACAGGGCTCAGGATGCCTTTGGTTTCCTCTGGAAGCTGTGGGCTTGGAGAGTGGCACTTCCTTGGGGTGGCAGTAAGGACTGTGGAGCTGGTGGTCTCTTCATTGTCTGTTCTGTGAGTAGAGCTGCTCCATCCAAGTGTTTTCTCTGGAATAAAGGTGGCATGAGAGAATGAGGCAGCAGGGTTTATTGAAGACATGATGGGATGGCTGTAATGGAGAGGGAGAGACAAAATTGTACTTGTCATTGCCAACTCCTGCTCGGCTGCATTTTTGAAAAATACCTTTAACATCTCATAAAATACCCGTGTATCTCCCTTCCTAAAGAGATTTAGTGTAAATATGTCATGTCTTATTTTGTCTATGCTTCGGTGCCCTCAGGCAACAGAAATCTCCCAGGCTGGCAGTTTGTTCCAGGCTTGCTGATTATTTTTCTCTGCCTCATCTGTGGGTTGCCTCAAGGAAGCTCTTTGAAGAGACTCTGCACAGGACCTATTTATGTGCCCTGCAAGGAGAGAGAGGGGAAGGCTGTGACCTCACTGGGGCAGGAGTATTTTAACATGAGAAATACACAGCATCTCACTCTGCAGCAAAGCTGTGAACATTCCCTTGAGCACCAGGCCCAGCACAGAAGCTGAGTTGGGGATGGCCTTGAAGGTTCTCATTGCTTCCCACTGCCCGTGGGAATCTGCACCACCTGCACCCCTGCTGGTGTGCTGAGCTCTTCCCATCGGGGCTCTCTCTGCCCAGTGCTCGGAGCTTGTTCCTGATTTCCAAAGAGGTTCCTGTGGCTGGAAAATCAATGTAACATTTCACCTTCATCCCCTCACTTTGCTCCCACAGGCATGTGCGCTCTGTGTGATGTTTGCTGGCTCCCTGCTGCAGTTCTGCTGCCGTCGGCTCTCTCTGGAACTGCAGAGGAATAGTGAGAGTAGAAACATTTGCCCAGGAGCTCGATCCAGCTCCCACAGCCCTTCCCTCCAAGGTGTCCTCACCTCGGATGCTCTGTTGCATTTTCTGGTACTGACTGAAACAAATCCAGGTCTGTCTGCACTGGGCAGGCCAAGGGCAAGTGCTGGGCTCAGGCCATCTGAGGTGAGCTTGTCTCTTCCTGTCATACCCCCTTGGCTCTGCATCTACTGCAGTCAGCCTCAGAAAAGGCACATCATTGCAGTAATTAATTTCACTGCAGCTAATTTGCATATCTAGGGAAGTAGAAGACTAAACCTCTATTTTAGAACAAACAGAAAACTCACTGTCTCTGGAAAGAAAAAGCTGGGATCCTTACTGGAAATATTCTAAAAATAGCTCTTTTCATCTCAAGCTGTATTTGACCAAGGTAATTAGGAATGCAAACTCCTCAGGGCTGTTTTAGATTACTGGTTTTCTGTTTGGGAAGGCAGCATGGCCCAGTGGGAGCAACATGGACATGGCACAACCTGTGTGTGCTCGCAGTGCTGCCCCTGTGCAGAGACTGTCCCAGCAGGAGGAGCAGACTCAGTCCATGTGGGATTCACTGGGACACTGCTGGCCTGTCCCAGGGAGGAGGAGCAGACTCAGTCCATGTGGGATTCACTGGGACACTGCTGGCCTGTCCCAGCAGGAGGGGCCGACTCAGTCCATGTGGGACTCACTGGGACACTGCTGGCCGGTCCCAGCAGGAGCAGCGGAGTCCAGCCCATGTGGGATTCACTGGGACACGGCTGGCCTGTCCCAGCAGGAGCAGCAGTCCAGTCCATGTGGGATTCACTGGGACACTGCTGACACTGTGGAACCAGCAGTTGTGAGGGACAGTGTACAAAGTGCCTTGTGCTTGAGTCTGTCACCAGCCACTGTAGAACCAGCTGGGATGGAGTCCCAGTGTCCCACTCAGTCCCCAGCCATTGCTCTGACCATTTCCAAATGGAAATCTGTCTGTCAGAGCCTGTTCCAGCTGCTGTGGGGCTCAGACACATCCCAGCCTTCCCTACGGACAATATCCTCCCTGGTGAATCCAGGCAGACCCTGCTCAGGCAGAGGGAACAGGACAGGGAACCTGGTCCTGACCCACAGGGATGGTGGGGAAGGTTCTGCCTCATGGCAACCACAGCTGCTTCCTGTCTTCTGTGAGCTCTGAAGGTGGATGTATAATTAAACAATGAGGGGATTTGCTTGATCGATTCTGCAGAGATTTCCCTGCTCAGAATGCATCAGCATTCCATAAGGAACAAGGACATTTGTGATTTATTTCACCGGGATTTTTTTGTCTTTGCTGGTACATGGAGCTCTGCGGTGAAATCCCTGTCCCAGATTCCAACAGGCAGAACATTCTCCAGGCACTGTGGGCAGGGGCTGCATGGGGGGATGCCCTGAGGTGGGGAATGCTCTCCACAAACAGTGGAACTTGGTGAGGGAAGGGCTGGGAGCTGAAGGCAAAGAGCTGAACTGCAGGGAACTGTGGAGTGGGATGCAAAATACTTCACAGGATGTACCAGTAGAGTCTGCTTTGCTGGTGGATTCCTATTTATTGCCATGGATGTGTCATGAGAAGCAAAAATGGGTATTTAATAATGGTACCAAGGACAAGACAGAGGTAATTTTGTGTTCTCATTAATAATAATTTATACTGAAAGTAATTCCAGTAATAATCAGTGTGACCTGGCCGTACCTAAACCCAGGATAAATGCATTTATCCCTCCCTTGGGCTCCATAACCATGGGTTTAGTCCCAGCACTTGTATCCACAGTGCTCCCCAGAGCACAGCATTGTGATTTGCAGGGACAAATGGATTCTGTACTTTAGAAACAGGTAAAAGTGTCTGGAGTTGAACATTTCCACTGGAACTGTTCCAGTGGGAAATGACAGCATTCAGTGTCTCCTGGTTAGTGACTGGGAAGTGACATAGAAGACTTGATGGATCTTTTTCACTTTAACAGTAAATACTGATTTCTCAAGAGAAAACTTGAGAAGACTTTCAGACAGAGGCACTAAGTGATGGGGAAATGTCTCATTCTCCAGACCTGGAGTGTTCATTCCAGCAAGTGGAGATTGCTCATTCTCCCTCCGGGTGCCTCATGTTCAGTCTGACAAATCAATGAGTTTGATTAAAGAGGACATAACCTTGCTCTGAAGGAATCAGCTTTTATTTAATCTCTGTTTTTCATATTCTATAGATTTCATACTGAGTCACAGTCACTTGGGACTTCATAGACTAGGGTGTAAAATAACACAAAAACCTTCTTGCTACCCTGTCAAGTCATAACTACCAAGTGTGTAAAATTGTGCAGGGAGCAGGCAGTGAGAGGAGTTCACAGAGGACACTGGCGGGTTGGTGGTGGATTTTTGGGCAGTGTCCAGCACTAACAGGCTGTGCTTGTTCCCTGCAGCGAGCAGCCCTGGCCGTGCCCCTGTGCGCCTTCCAGGGCACCGTGTCCCTGCAGGCCCCCTCCGGGAAAACGCTCTCCTTGTCCACCTACGAGGTGAGCTCCGAGGGCCACAAAACGACCCCCACGGCCAAGAAAATCGAGGTGTACCGCTCCAAAAGCGTGGGGCACGAGCCCAGCCCGGGGGAGCCCCGGGACACGTTGGCTGACACCAGCGTTAAGATTCACCTGGAGGTGCTGGAGATCTGCGCCAACGAGGAGGCCCTGGACACCGTGTCCATCATCAGCAACATCAGCCAGTCCTCCGCGCAGGCACGGTCGCCCTCCCTGCGCTACTCCCGCAAGGAGAACAGGTTTGTGTGCTGCGAGCTGGGGGAAAGCGCCTCCTACTCCCTGCTCATCCCCTCGCACAGCCCCGGCAGCGACTTCAGCATCTCCATCCCAGACACCGTGGAGGCTCACCGGCAGAACAGCCAAAAGCAGCACTCGGCCAGGGCTGAGTACCAGGAGGAGATCCAGCTGCTGAACAAAGCCTACAGAGAGCGGGAGGAGCAGGGGAGCGGCAGCTAAAGGTGTTTGATCTACACGCCTCAACTCCTCTGACAGACAGTGCTCCCCCGGGCCCAGGTTACCCGAGCAAATACGGCATCAGCTGGTTTTTTCCTATCATACAAATTTTATTTGGGTGCACTGTTGAGCCAGTTCAAACTGTTAATGCTGTATCAAGGGGATAACAAATACTCAAGTGCTTTACAGCTTTTCATAGTGGATTTTAAGTTATTTATTTATATACCTATTTATTTGAGGAACACGTGTGTCTAAAAGGAATCAAATAAAGTCCTAAACCCCAGCTTTGGTGTTTGTTGGCACTGGGTGGCGTGCCTGCAGGGACCTGTGGAAATGAGGGAGCAGCTCCACAGGTGGGAAGCTGCAGCAGTTTTGATTCACTTGCAGTCCTTGTCAACATCTAAATCGACATAATACTAGAAATACTTTTCTAACACCTGGACATCACTACAAGCTCATTGCCTGCTCTTTGTTTCACGGATTAAATATCTCTTCTTGTTGATTAGGCCTGAAAGCATATGTAGATCAAACATTAAGAAAACTATACAAATTCCCTATTCTGCAACACGCACCGGCCGGTCGGGGACTCGAACCCGGGACCCTCCGGGCCGGGTCAGTGTGCGGACTCGAACCCGGGACCCTCCGGGCCGGGTCAGTGTGCGGACTCGAACCGGCCGGGTCAGTGTGAGGACTCGAACCCGCGGTCTGCAGGGGCCGGGCTTGGCGGGGCCGGGACTCGAACCCATGCCGCACGCTCTGCGGGCGGGCGGAAGTGCGGCGGCGGATGAGGCGGGCGCTGCCGGCGGATGAGGCGGGGCCGGTCCGGGCCGATTGAGCCGCGCCGGGCCGGGCTCTGCCGGCGGCTCCGCGCCGGCACCCGCGGCCATGAGCTACGAGCAGCGCCGAGACTGGGGCCGCGGCCGCGGTCGGGGCCGTGGCGGCGATGGCGGCTCCGCCGCCGCCGCCTCCTCCTCGGCGGGCGGGCCCGGCGGGCGGGGACGGCACCCCAGCCACCTGAAGGGCCGCGAGATCGGGCTGTGGTACGCCCGCAAGCAGGGCCAGAAGAACCGGGACGCCGACCGGCAGCAGGTGAGGGGCGCGGGGACGGGGGTCTGTGGCTCTGGGACCGCGCGGAGGCAAACCCGCAGGTCGTGCTCCCGCTGAGGAGCCCGGGCGGTGTGGCTGGGGAAGCCGTGTGGGGTACCGGGCCCGCGGTGACCGGGGCTGTGCTTTCTGCCCTAGAGAGCTGTGGTGCGCATGGACGAGCGCCGGGAAGAGCAAATCGTGCAGCTGCTCAATTCTGTCCAGACTAAAAACGACAAAGAGCAAGAAGCCATGTCCTGGTGGTCCGGGGATGAAGACGGGTAAAGAGATATAATTAACAGTTATTTTATTTGTTTTGAATTGCACAAACTTTCCATGAGCTGGCAGGAAGGTGTGTCAGAAGTTATTTACCTTTGTTGATTGTATTGGCTCAACAATTATCCTCTAGTTTCCCCACGTGCATTGTCACACTGAGATGGTTGTAGCCATTGCTGTAAAAGTCTTTCATTATTGCTGAGTTTGGCATGTTAAATTTCTGCTTAAATTCATAACATAACTCATCTCAAGACCTACTACGGTAGATACATGGGATTTTTCAGCTCCCTTGGCCTCTGGAATTACTCTTCCAGAGGTGGCTTTTGGCTTCTGTTTTCAGTTATTGTGCAGTCTTGGAACATTTGCCCAGTGTCTGAAGCAGGGTCTGTTCTGGACTCGTTGAGGATTTTTAGGAGCAGCTGGAATAGACCAGTGTGCTGAAATGAGGGGATTGAGGCCCCAGTTTGCTGAGGGATCCAGTTATGGGGCAGCAGATCAAGCAGTAATTCCCTGGTCACGTTTTGTTGCTTTGTAGCTTTGTTTGGTACAAAAGAATGTGTTAATTTTTAGATCCTGATGGTCAGGGCGTTGGTGGTTGGTAGTTTGAGACTTTCTGTGGTTTGATGGCTTTGACTGCAGTGACAGGCCCAGAGCAGCTGTGGCTGCCCCTGGATCCCTGGCAGTGTCCCAGGCCAGCCTGGACAGGGCTTGGAGCACCTGGGACAGTGGGAGATATCCCTGCCATGGCAGGGGGGCACTGGATGGACTTCAAGGTCCTTCCAACCCAAACCATTCCATGGTTCTCTGTTCCCGTGCACTGTTGGCTCATTAACTGCTGGGTGTAATTACCTGCACTCTGCGTGTGGCCAGGCACAGCTGGGGGAGTCTGAAGTTCTTGCTGTGTGTTTCCAGCCCAGCTCCAGAAAAGCCTGCCAAAGTGAAGCCAGATGCTGAAAAAGCTCCTGTGAGACAGAGACCAACCTGGGAAAAAACATCCCTGGATTTGGATTTGGAGTATCTCTGTGAAAAAACTGAGCAGGATGCTAATTTAGATGAGCAACTTAAAGAAGACTTAATGAAGAAGAGGTCTGATCCCAAGTATATTGAAATGCAGGTACTTCTCCCTGGGTTAAGTTGAAAACTCTTTATTGAATTTTTTAAATTAAGCTAACCTGAAAATGTACTATCTTGGAATTTACTAGAAAATTGTCATGATGTTACTTTTGCTAAAAATTATCCTTAGAATTCATAAGATTCATACCTGTCGATAGAAGAGCGATTAAAAATGGGAAATTACAAATTTCAGAAGCAGTTGGACTCTGAAATTTGAAGCTGACATGTTGTTTCATTGGGTGGGTTGCTCTTGAAAACAGATTTTGTTCTGAACAGCCACATGTAGAAAATTGTCTTACCCTGCACACGAGCTCTCTCTCCCACACCAGGCCCTGCTCCTGCAGTGTATATTCCTGCCTTACCATGTACTCAGTTGTTGGGCTGGCATCATTTTTCTACATTCAACAAAACTGAAACCACACATGGAGTTAAAGTTATTTCACAAAGGCCTGTGTTTATACAAGTGTGGCTGAGCAGTTTGCCATTATTTTGCAGTTTAGCCCAGATTAGAGGTGAAATCTGTTCTGTTGCTTCAGTGCTGAAAAGGTGTTTAAAGAGAAACATTTTTTTTCTTTTTCCTCAGAGGTTCCGAGAGAAGCTCCCCTCATATGGGATGAGAGAGGTGAGTGTGTATTTACAGAGGGAGGCTCTGTGGGGCTGTGCTCCAAAGCAGGGGAAAGCAGTTGTGCCCTGTGACTGGCAGGAACCTTTGTGGCCCTCAGGAAGGGGAGAAGCCTCCCAGGTTTGACCCTGGGGGGTGATTTCTTTCCAGACAGTGCCAGGGGCTCACTGACTGTTATACAGGGCTCGGTACAGTGTTCTTGTGGGAATGTAACTGGGAACATCGTGGGAGTACATGGCTGCTGCCATTTAATAACAGGGCTTCTTTTTCTGCCAGTTAGACTTCTAATCTTCTAAACTTCTTCTAATCTGGTTACTCAGATTGTTATGCTTGCTTCTGTGTATAAAATTGTGCCCTTTGTTGAACAGTTAGCCAGTTTAGAATTGGATATAATGCCAGTTAAACTTTTCTAGCTTTAACCACAGGCTTAATGGCTGCAGTGCTGGTGCTCAGTGCCATTGGTTTCCCTGTCACAGGATAGGTCAGTGGCAGTAGGGGCTGTTATTAATGGATGTTAATTCTCTAGGCTGATATCCCCTGTATGCAGCAGACATGGAGAATTCTGGTATGTTGGCTTTTGCAGGCTCAGTGGGTGATTAGTGAGCTCCATCCTACAGTTCCTCTATTTGCCATCATGTCCTTTCTGTTAGCATTTGTTTTTTAGAATAGTCATACTCCCCTTAACAGTCCTTGGGGTGGGCAGGAGGAGGCTGGGAAACTGTTCCTGATGGTACAAGAAGTGTTGAAATACTGTGCTGAGAACCTTTAGTTTGTGCAGGCTTATAGTCCAACAGGGCAAACTCTTGTGTTTGGTCTCCAAAGATCTACAGAAGAAGCCAAGCAGGAAGCAGAAAGGTTAAAAATGTATTTCAGGCTTTCATTTTAGTTCTTTTATGTTGTTTTCATACAGGATCTAAAGTATTTAAAGCTAGTGTTGAGGTTGGGTATTCTGTAAACCCTACACATGGGAATGTGCAGAAATGACTTCTGTGAGGTTTAAACTAAACTTCTTTTGTAGCATTTCAAAAAGCAGCTGAGCATTTCTTCAGCTGCTGATACCCCGCTCAGAGCTGATCCCACAGGAGCAGAGAGCTCTCCAAACCCTCTGCGACCCGTTTGCAGCGACAAGGCAGCGAATTGTTTTGTGTTTGTCCGGGCCAGGAGCTGGTGAAGCTGATCAACAGCCACCGTGTGACGGTGATCAGCGGGGAGACGGGCTGCGGGAAGACCACGCAGGTGACGCAGTTCATCCTGGACGACCACATCGAGCGCGGCCGCGGCTCCGCCTGCCGCATCGTGTGCACCCAGCCCCGCCGGATCAGCGCCATCTCCGTCAGTGCCTCCCTTCCCCTTCNCCTTCTTCCCCGACTTCAGTCGTGGGTTTTATCTGTGATTTTAATGGATTTGGGCAGTGCAAATGCCAGTTAAGATAAAAACTAAAGTTGTGTCAGGCCCTCTAGAGGTGTGTTAATGAGCAGGAAAGAATCTGGTTTACTCTCCTGGATAGTTCAGTGTCAGATGGGCAAAGCTCACCCCGCTGGAAGGGGACTGTGCTGCTCATGCCCCAGTGGGTGTGCTCCTCTAAACTCCTGTCCCTGGGTTGTGCTCTCAGGGGAGGAGAAAAGGTGCTTTTCAGGGTGTTTGTTATTTCCAGACGATCTCAGTTCCAGGTGTTCCTGCTGATCTCAGTCACAGCTCAGCCTGGTTTCCTTTGTCCCCTCAGGTGGCTGAGAGAGTGGCTGCGGAGAGAGCAGAGGCCTGTGGCAATGGCAGGAGCACGGGCTACCAGATCCGCCTGCAGAGGTGAGCAGCCCCTGCAAGGGCCTCCTGTTAGCCCAAGGAGACAAGTGAAAAGTAGTTCTGTAGAGAAAGAACTGCTTTCCTGCTGGTATTTTCCCCTAAAGGAATTCCTGTGAGAAAGGAATGAGGTTTTTGAATTTTGGGAAGAGGTTTGAGCACACTTACTGTGTTTTATGCCCCATGTGACAGTGACTAGCCGAAGTTAGGCTTTGTCTAGTAATGGATTACTAGACAACCTTTACCTCTTGTAAAAGGTTCTGCTGTGGGCAGAAATAAAGCTGATGTCTCTAATCAATGAATTTCAAGGAAAAGTGAAAATACTAAAGGGATGAACGCTCCAAACCATATTTCTGTGGAAAGCTGTGTATTTGCTGCACATATTTATGGACTAATTCCCTAGGACCATGTCATAGGTGCAGTGACAGGAGCTTGCAGAGCAAAAACTTTTACATTTGTAGTCAGCTATAATTTAAGATCTGAAGTGGTAACAAGTGGAACCCCATTGTTGAAGCAAAGCTGCTGGTGAGAGAGGAGAGCTGAGCCCTCCCAGCATTTTGACTGGAGTTGATAGAATGTCTGTGCTGGTTCTCTTTGCTCACAGTGCTGTGGGTGCCCTCTGTGCTGAGCCTGGAGGGCTGCAGCAGGTGGGGATCAGCACCTCAGGGTGCAGGAGATGGCAAAGGGTGCCTGGGCAGCCTCTCCCTGGTCCGTTCCCCATCCACCAAACTGCTGCTGCAGTGGCCTAATTCCCTGTTCCTGCCCTTGTGCTGTGGGTGGGGGAGGCAGTGAGGCACATCTGCACCATGTCTGCAGTGGCACCTGCAGCTGGGGTTCAAGGTTTAAAGTCTTTTGTTAAATGCAGAAGAGAACTGAGGAGTTCTTGTTGTGTCTCTTTCAGTCGGTTGCCAAGGAAACAAGGTTCAATTTTGTACTGTACCACGGGAATTGTCCTGCAGTGGCTCCAGTCAGATAAGTAAGAGCTCCTGTTCAGAGTGACACTGAATGCAGTTATGGAATGAGTCCTGAGCTGTTCCAAACAGTCACGGCTCTGCTTTTTATTTTTTCTAAAAACAAAACTTTAACTTCTTCCCCATCTATTTTAGGCACTTGTCCAGCGTCAGTCATGTAGTTCTTGATGAAATCCACGAAAGAAATCTTCAATCAGATGTTTTAATGAGCATTATTAAAGACCTTCTGAATGTTCGGCTGGATCTGAAAGTCATACTGATGAGTGCTACTTTAAATGCAGAGAAGTTTTCTGAGTACTTTGGTAGGTGAAATGCTTCTTAGAAATGTTCCTCTTGGGTAATTTAGGCTTCTACAGTATAGTGCAGTTCTCGAATTACAGAATTGACTTGTATCAAAAGAAGAAATTACTGCAGTTTTACAAGTATCTGCCAGCTGCTGGAGATGCAATTTTATCTCATTACCACCCAGTATTGCTTCTGGTTTTCCTTTTCAGACCTGCTATGGAAACAGAATCCACAGAGTGTTTTCCTAGTAAATATTTACCTTGTTTTAGCATTCTTGCTGTGAGTGGGCAAGCAGATTGAACTTTGAGTTGTTCAGTCTCCCAGCTCCTTCCAGTAGCTGGAACCAGTTGAGCATCAATACTGCTTGTTGCTGCCTGTGCTTTTTTTATTCAGCAGCCTTGTTTGGGGGTGAATTTGACATTTTCCCTGACAATTGGAAATGTCCTGCAGACATGGCAGCCAGATTGCAGAAATAGTGAGGAATGTTTATTGCTTCTGTTCTTTCGGTGCAGCATTTCCTGAGTGGTTTTAAAACCGAGTTCTGCCTCCCTCCACAGACCACTGCCCAATGATTCACATCCCTGGGTTCACCTTCCCAGTGGAGGAGTATCTGCTCGAAGATGTCATTGAGAAGTTGAGGCAAGTGTTTTTTCTGAACGTTATTTCAGAGAGTATTTGGGAGGTGTTGGCTTAGTGTGTGTGTGCTCAAAGATTAGCTTGGCAGAAAGAAGAATTGCCTATATTTTTCAACAGAAGACCTTCTAAGAGGGGCCTTGTAGAGTAATTACAGATGGCACACAGCTACCTGGGAATGTTGAGGGGGAGAACTGTTTGTCTGATGCTGTGGTGAATATTCAGGTCCCTAAATCAAGCTAGTCCTTGCTGTTCACTTTTTCCCCCCTACATGTTCATGTGCTTACTAGGGTTGGTCCCTGCTTTTGTAAGATTTCTGTCAGAAGAGAAACTGAAGATTCTTACACATGGTCTAACTAAGGGACATCCCATTGTCCATGGTTTGGAAAACTGTGCAGCTGCTGTAATTTCCCTCAGTTTCAGATGGAACTGTGTTTGCTCCTCCTGTGTAAAGGTACACCCCAGAGAAGGTGGACCGTCGGCTGCGCTGGAGGAAGGGCTTCATGCAGGGCCACGTGAGCAGGCCAGACAAGGAGGAGAAGGAGGAGATCTACAGGCAGCAGTGGCCAGCCTACCTAAGGCAGCTGCAGGGCAGGTTGGGCACAAGTTTCTCCTTTGCTTTCTGTTTTCAGGCAGCTCTGAAGTGAGAACCATAAATTAGTGCTGTACTGTGTCGCTGGGCTTCAGTAACAGTGGGGCAGTGGCTGCTGTGGAAAATGATAATGGAATTATCTGTGCAGTTGGCTGACAACCAGTGAAGTGCTTTAGAGACAGGAGGATTGGCCCCCTTTGCTTCTGAGTTGTTCAAGTTAATTTCAGTTTGTTACCAAAATGCAAATTGTCAGTCCCTCTCTCTTTGAAGAGAAGGAGAGGAAGAAGAGGTCGTGTAAGTGCTTCAAAGACAGTTCAGTCATGACATGGTAATTCTTAAATCGTTCTGAACTGACAGTAATTACACTGAACTAAATGCAGAGAGTACTGTGGAGGGGCAGGAATTGCTCAAAGAACTGAGCTCATTGGAGGTGGGTTCATGGCTGGGTGCAGCAGCAGCAGAGCCCTGGCTGTGCTGTCCCAAGGCAGCAGTGTCCCTCACTCAGAGCCCTGGTTTTGCTGTCCCGAGGCAGCAGTGTCTGTCTGTCCTTCCCTCAGAGCCCTGGCTGTGCTGTCCCAAGGCAGCAGTGTCCCTCACTCAGAGCCCTGTTTGCTGTCCCGAGGCAGCAGTGTCTGTCTGTCCTTCCCTCAGAGCCCTGTTTGCTGTCCCGAGGCAGCAGTGTCTGTCTGTCCTTCCCTCAGAGCCCTGGCTGTGCTGTCCCAAGGCAGCAGTGTCTGTCTGTCCTTCCCTCAGAGCCCTGGCTGTGCTGTCCCGAGGCAGCAGTGTCCCTCACTCAGAGCCCTGGTTTTGCTGTCCCAAGGCAGCAGTGTCTGTCTGTCCCTCACTCAGCCCTGGCTGTGCTGTCCCAAGGCAGCAGTGTCCCTCACTCAGAGCCCTGGTTTTGCTGTCCCAAGGCAGCAGTGTCTGTTCTTCCCTCACTCAGCCCTGTTTGCTGTCCCGAGGCAGCAGTGTCTGTCCCTCCCTCACTCAGAGCCCTGGCTGTGCTGTCCCGAGGCAGCAGTGTCTGTCCTTCCCTCACTCAGCCCTGGCTGTGCTGTCCCAAGGCAGCAGTGTCTGTCCCTCCCTCACTGCAGGTACTCGGCCAGTACAGTCGATGCCCTGGAGATGATGGATGATGACAAGGTGGACCTGGACCTTGTGGCAGCGCTGATCAGACACATCGTGCTGGAGGAGGAGGTACAGTGGGGCTGAGCTGGGGGCAGTGCCAGGGCTGGCAATGGCTTTGGCTGGTCACACAGAAAGAAGAGAAATTTTTGTTTGCTCTTCTAAGTAATTGAACTGCTTTGAATTTCTCTTACATTCAGATAAATACCTGCAGGTGGCTCTTTAATAGGAACATCCCCCTTGATAGACTGTTCCAGAGCGGGTCAGTGAGGGGTCAGATCTCACGTGTGTCAGTGTGCGAGGAGCTGGCTCTCTGTGCAGTGTGTGATGTGTTCTGACCTCTTTTCCCTGTAGGATGGTGCAATTCTGGTGTTTCTGCCAGGCTGGGATAACATCAGCACTTTGCATGAGATCTTGACGTCTCAAGTCATGTTTAAGTCAGGTAAAACCCAAACTCTGTGGGAGTTGTGGCCGTGGCACTGGGGGCAGGCTCCTTTGGCATGGCCTTGCTGTGATTGCGCTGGGTTCATGTTTTCCCTTTCTCCTCTCCAAAGTGTTCAGCAGTTCTGGTGTGTCTGGGGTGTCTTTCCTCTGCTAACAGCTCACCTTTCTGTGTGGGAGTGACAATCTGAAAACAACCTGACCTGCATCTTGTTCCTCTTGTCCTTTGTTGTGGCTGGGAGAGCTCCCATCCAAAACTAAACTCCATTTTGTGTGTGCTTCCTCTGTGCTTCATCCTTGAGCGCCTTTCCCTGCTTTGCTGAGAGCTCCCTGAAATTTTTGAGAAGCTTTTTACACACTCTCAGTTACTCTGTGCCTGTCTGATACAATTCACCTTGTCCTTTTGCATCTCTTGTATTTCCTTCTCACCTGTCTTAGCTGATGTTCAGGTGGTGACTTGCAGTGTGGTTGTGTATATCCCATAGAGCAGAATTCCAGTTTACTGAAAGATTGAGTGTCAGTTTGAGTATTAAACTTGACCAATTATTAGATAACTTCAGAATTTAAGAAGGAAGTCTAAATTACTATACATAACTTCATATATTTTCTTAAACTCATCATGTTATAGCACCATAAAAAAAGCCTTTATACCTTTTTACTTTAGAATTTGCAGTTATGATACAAATACCTGTGATCTCAGGGCAAGAAGCAGTAGCCTGACTTGCAGCCTATTCTCTGTTCTGCATAGTTGGTTTAATAGATTTTCTTGTAAAATTGGATGTTTCTGTGCTTACACCTTATCTTTTACTGATTTTTAACTTTCAGATAGGTTTATTATCATACCTTTGCATTCACTGATGCCTACTGTTAACCAGACTCAGGTATGCTTCTCTTTTATTGCAATATTTCACAACTACAAAGAAAAGAAAATAAAAATGAAGCACGTGTTTGGTTTTGGCAAAGACATAAATGGCCCTGGATAATTACAGGTGTTCAAGAAGACCCCACCAGGAGTGAGGAAAATCGTGATTGCAACCAACATTGCAGAGACCAGGTAAGTGCCTGCCTGCCCCAGGCCAGGAAAGCTGAGTTTAACAAAAGAACTGGAAGTGATAATTTAAAGTATAAACCTGTTTGATGTTCCTGAAAATACGTTCCTGTGTTTGTGCCGTTCATTTAAAACACTTTTGTCTTTAGAAATATTTATAGACTAAACAGAGTTTTCCTATAATTGTTTTAAACAATTCAACCAACTACATTGTTTTGAAGAATTAAACTACAGGAATACTAAACAATTGCTAGAATGGCTTGTACAGGATAATCTGAGCTGCCTGTCCTCTCTCCAGAACCCAAGTGGGGACTTCTGCCAGAGCAGGGAGAATAAAGCAGCTCCTTGAACTGTTCAGTAGCACAGTTCTTAATGGAATTCCAAAGACAGATTTTTTTAATTGCTGATTGTGTTTGGGAGGGAATAAAGAGAAGCCAAACCCAATTCTAGGTCACACTTGCAAAGATGAAAAGTTGCTTTTTTTTCTCCTTTTTTTCCCCACAGCATCACCATCGATGACGTGGTGTTTGTTATAGATGGGGGGAAGATAAAGGAGACCCACTTTGACACCCAGAACAACATCAGCACCATGGCAGCAGAGTGGGTCAGCAAAGCCAATGCCAAGCAGAGGAAGGGCCGAGCAGGGAGGTAGGAACAGTGGGGTGCTGAAGGAGGTTTGGGGGCGTTGAGTTTCCAGCAGTGCTGAAGGTTCTTTATTGTTTGCATGTGCTGGCACTGCTGGCTCCTGTTCCTGGGCAAGGAGTGATTTCCATGTCTTCCTAGGAAGCTCAACTGACTTGTGCTGTGTTTATCTCCTGAGTTTCCTTCCTATAGAAGAATGCCCTGCATTTTATTTTAAGTTTATTTTTGTCACTGCCCTCACACCTAATTTATGAGGCTGATACAGTGAAGTGGAAGGGGCATAAAAGTTAATTCCTGTGTTCCCTATGCCTCTTTCCTGCTGAGGGGTGTGTGTTTCAGAAGGCTGAAGTGGCTTCTACAGTTGAATACACTTCAGTTCTAATTCCTTGAGGAGCTTTGGGAAGCTCTTTGTCAGCAAACAGAACCATCATGTCACAGTTCCATAGGGGAAAAGCCCCACAACAAACGACCAAAGGCGAAAGAATCGTTTCTTTAATTCATTGCAGAGTTCAGCCAGGCCACTGCTACCATCTGTACAATGGACTGCGTGCCAGCCTCCTGGATGATTATCAGCTACCAGAGATCCTCAGGACACCCTTGGAGGAGCTCTGCTTACAAATCAAGGTAAATGGAGGAACCTTCAAATATGTTTATTACCTATTTTTCCATTGGGATAAGTGGTTGAGAGGATAAATTAATGCCACTGTGAGCCTGGGGTGGTTAAACCAAAATTCTGTTTCACCAGGAATGCAGTGTATTTAGCCAATAATTGCAGCAGCTTTTGTAAATGCACACTTGTGTCTGGGTGCATCAGACCCGGGGGAAACAGAATTGTCTGGTATCAGTAAAAGGTGAAGTGCACTAACAAAAATTTGGGCTGTGCTGTCCCCCAAATATCACACATCATTCAATCAGAGAAGCTTCAGTGAGAATGCCAGTGAGTCAATTTATATGTTTTCTTAAAAGAGTTTTACTACAAAGTAGTTTTAGAACTGGTGTGAATTTCCCTTTTTGGCAGTTTGCATTGAATTCCTTATGCAAGCAGAAGGAATGCCATGTCTGTGTGAACTGAATGAATAGATCCTTCTGCTACAAATTTCATCACTAATACTTTTTTTTTGTCCTTAGTTCTTAACTAAAGAAACTCTAACTCGAGCTGTGAATTACTCCCACTATTTCAGAGTGTGATTACTGCCACCCAATTTAAGGCACTGTCTTTCTCCAGTTGCTGTAGGCTTTTGTTGTGATTTTCTTTCAGATCCTGAAGCTGGGCGGAATTGCCCATTTTCTGAGCAAGCTGATGGACCCCCCGTCTCGTGATGCTGTGATGTTGGCCATAAATCACCTGATGGAGCTGGTAAAGTGTTGTTTCACGTGCAGGATGGGTGTGTTCAGAGCTGTGGCACTGTGTGTGTTACCAGGCAGGTCTGACTGCACAGCTCTGGGCTCTGCAGCCCCTCACCCTTCTGTGCAAGGGACCCTCACTGCACAGAGGGGCTCTTCACACAGTGCATGGTTCTGGGCTCTGCACAGTCCTCCTGAGGGACTTACATGACTCCAGACAGACACATTGAAGTTCCCTGCAGGCTGATTTAACTCCCCCTCTGTACCCCCTGCTGCCTCCAGCCTTGCTGTTCAGGTGGGTCAGTGAGGACTTGGAGACAGATGAGGCATGTGGGAGAAGCCCCCTGTGTGTCACTGTTCCCTTGGGTGCTGGGGAAGGAGAGATTGTGGCACCTTTGTCCTGCTGACTGCTTGCTCTGGTGATACTTGTACAAATGTAGCCATAAACAGAAACATCTTGTTTGGATATTAGTGGGTGATATTTGTGTACCAGTGTCCTTTGAAGGAAATCCTCCCCGTGTGACATGACGTGTTTGTTCTTTCCTTTCTGCCCTCGTGGTGGCAGAACGCCCTGGACAGGCAGGAGGAGCTGACCCCCCTGGGTGTCCACCTGGCCCGGCTGCCCGTGGAGCCACACATCGGGAAGATGATTCTGTTTGGGGCCTTGTTCTGCTGCCTGGACCCCGTGCTGACCATTGCAGCCAGCCTCAGCTTCAAGGACCCTTTTGTCATCCCTCTGGTAAAGTCTCACAGATGACAATCACATGTGGGAGTTTAAGAATCTCAGGAGGATGCTGGGACTTAGTGAGGTGTTACAGTCTAAGAGCACTTCCATTAATGTCATGGTAATTACATTTTTATTAGTGAGGTTGCCTTTGCATACTATAAATTGTCATTGGAAATAACTATAATTTTCATGTGTTATACACGAAGTACTGCTGTACAGATGTACCTGAATTTGGACAAGAGAACTGTCATGTCAGTCTGGGTATTACATAGGTTTTGATTTTTAGGGCAAAGAGAAAATCGCAGATGCAAGAAGAAAGGAGCTCTCAAAGAACTCGAAAAGCGACCATCTGACTGTGGTGAATGCTTTCACTGTAAGCATGTTCTCATGTGGCTTTTTTCTTCTAGAATTTTAATTTGAGTAATATAGATGTTCCTAAGGAAGAAGCAGATCAGTTTATGCTCTGTGGGCTTTCTTGTTTGGCTTCTACAGAAACTTAAAACCAAACTGATTTTCACCCTTCTAGTGTTGCACAATCTTGTCTCCAGGCTCAGTAACCTGATTTCTGGTGGACAAGTCTGAAAAAGACAAAGGAAACATAGTATAGTGTTTTAATTGCCCTGCTGAAGTTGTTTATTCTTGTCCTTCTGGCCTCTACAAGAGGCTGGAGCCAACTTCAGAAGCACAAGACATGGTGTTGGGGTGAGGAGAGGAGGAAATAAACGGCCAGGAAAATGCAGTTACTGCCCAGAAATGTTACTTACAACAGAGGGTGCTCACTGCCTGCCAGGGAAGAAGGCAGGTTGTGATTCAGCATTTGTGAAGTTGTGTTTTTCTGCACTGTGCTGTGTGCACATACACAGAGAGATCAAAGGATTTACTTTCTCCCTGGTAGGGAACATGGGACTGTTGTTTGTTGACCTCCAGTTTTTGCTGTCCTGAGGTTTATAGTGTGTGTTCACTTACAAACACTTTGGAACTCTGGTGTTCATTTCCAGGGCTGGGAAGAGGCTCGGAGCTGTGGTTTCAGGAATGAGAAGGACTATTGCTGGGAATATTTCCTGTCTTCAAACACCATGCAGGTAACAGCATCCTGCCAGGTTCCAGCAGGATCCTGTGTGTGGGGAAGAGGAGGAGCCTCTGGCACAGCATCATTCTGGGGCAATGTTCCTTGTGTCCTAGATGCTGCATAACATGAAAGGGCAGTTTGCTGAGCACCTCCTTGCAGCTGGATTTGTGAACAGCAGAAACCCCAAGGATCCCAAATCTAACACCAACTCAGGTAACCGTGGAGGGAAAGGGAGGATTTCTCCTGGCTGAAATCTCAGCTTGCAGAGCTGCCTCACTTACTGTGCTGTCTCCTGCAGGTAATGAGAAGCTGCTCAAAGCAGTCATCTGTGCTGGCCTCTATCCCAAAGTGGCAAAGATCCGGCCCAGCTTCAGCAAAAAGAGAAAAATGTGAGGGTTTGGTTTAATGGGGGTTTGTATTCAAGGTGTTTTCTACATGGCATAATTTGGCAAGGTGAAGCAGTGGCTTGAGTGCATGAATGAATCTCACTTCAGAGTTTGAGCCATGGTTGTGTGTTATTTCCTCTGAGCAGGGTGGGATTGTTGATTTTTTAACATCTGGATTCCTACTAACACCTGAAATACTTTGTGTGACCTTCTCATACCATGGATAATGTTACAACATCTCAGTAGCACTGCTCTAAAGGGGTTCTGCAGCAGCAACTCAAACACTGTCACTTCTGGTTGTTTGGGAAGAGAGACCCCAGGGATCCTGGTCTGTTGATTTATCACTTCTTGTATTATCAGACTCTTTGTTGTTGTTTTTCCTTTGAAGGGTGAAAGTTTGCACCAAGACAGATGGATCAGTTAATATCCATCCCAAATCAGTGAACGTGGAGGAAACAGAGTTCCATTACAACTGGCTCGTGTACCATTTGAAGATGAGGACCAGCAGTGTGAGTTGGTTTATTTGTGCTTGAGGGGTTGTTTGTTTCATTATCCCTTTTTGAATGAGGCTGGATCAGGGTTCAGAGGGGATGTGAACAGCCTTTGTTCTGGGCCTTCCTGTCCTGGGCTGTTCCTTGTACACACCATCAGATTATGTCCTCTGTGATACTAGGGGTATTCTACCACAAATAATGGACTTATGTGGTTTAATTCTTGGGGTTTTTTTGGAGGGTTTGGGTTTTTTTAAGGTCTGGCAATGCAGGTGTAAATTTTTTTATTTAAGTGTATTTTTTTTCATCTCAGTCTAGTCTTAACACTTCTCAATATGCTGACATTTTTTCTTTCCATTGTTACGGAGCATCTGGTTTGATTTCACCACTTTCACAGTGTGAAAGACTGAAAGACTTGGGACTATTTTTGCCCTTGTTTAATCTGATTTCATTTAACTTTTTTTGAACTGAGTTGCTTCATGCATCTTCAGAATTTGTGAGTAACGGAGTAAGGATCTTGTGGAATTCTGTAGCAGTCTGATTGAGGATTACTGATGGCACTTGAGATGTTTTGAGGGTGATCAGACAATTCTGTTGTTGTGCAGATTTACCTGTATGATTGTACAGAGGTGTCTCCATACTGCCTGCTGTTCTTTGGAGGGGATATATCCATTCAGAAGGACAAGGACCAGGACACCATCGCTGTGGATGAGTGGATTGTTTTCCAGTCTCCAGAAAAAATAGCCAACTTGGTCAAGGTGACTGTTTCTAAATAATGTACCTGGAAGGTTCAGTGTAACCCCGATTAGGGATTTCTGGATTTGGTGTTCCCGTGTGCCTACTGATTCATCACTCGGGGAGATGATGTTTGAAATGCACTCCCAGCCAGTAGGCCAAGCACACAAAGTGAACAAAAGAGATCTAATTTTGCACAGAAGCTGTAGGATGGCTTGGTCAGTCCAGGCAATATCCACATGGAGATGGAAACATGAGAGTGGGGCTCCTCAGTTAACAGGAATAGGTTCCATAGAACTGTTTAATATTAGATCCCAGAAACCATACCGGACTCTTTCTTTTAATTTTATTTTAAACCAGTCTTTTTAATTCTGAAATAGTCAGCTAAGTGCTGGGTGGGCTGTTAGAGGCATCACATCCAGAGATGTGATCACATCAAAGAGACTGGGTTTTGAGAGGTTTGATCCTGAAAATAGCAATGTGGAAATTAAGTGATGGGAGAAGAGCCAGGTGTGAAGGTCAGGAGAACAGAGGGCCTGAGGCACTGGAACCTCTCAGCTGATGCTGTGTGTAGCTCTAACTGCTCATCTCTTTCCTTTTTCCTTTTTTTTTTCCTTTATTACAACACTTCCCAGAAACTGCGACAAGAACTCGATGATCTTCTACAAGAAAAAATAGAAAACCCCCACCCCGTGGACTGGAAGGACATTAAGTGCAGGGACACAGCCGTGCTGACAGCAATTATAGACTTGATCACCACGCAGGAGAACGAGGCCGTCAGGAACTTCGCGCCGCGCTTCCAGGGCGAGCGCTACAGCTGACACCCCTCACGCAGCCTGCCTGGCCTCCTTTTCCAGCATTTCCTTAGCTGGGGGAACGACTCGTGTGGGGTAAGCCGGGGCTCCCTCCTCCCGAGGAGCAGCTCTTCGGGGCTAGTGGCAGTGTGTGTACGTGCATGTGTTCTGTGCTCGGTGTAGCTCTGTGACGGAGGGGAAGGATGGTGTAAGGTTCTTGCTGTAGCCGTTTCTTTGGGTTTTTTACCCGTCAGGTAACAGATATTTAAGAAACCTGCTAAAATACTGCTTAGTAATACCTAAACTTTTTTTTTGTTTGTTTTTAATGGGGTGTGGTGAGTAATTATACTTGCTGTGTTGTTGCAGCTGTGCAGCAGTCTGCTCACCAGTACTTCCACGGAAGGTAATTACAGCTTAATTAAACTCAACTTGAAAACACATGTTGAATTTGTAGGGTGGGAGGAAACAATCTTCAGAAATTCTTCTGCTATTTTGCATTTTATCCCATTCAATTGATCTTCCTTTGCTTTCTGTCCCCATCTCTCATCACTGATGACTGAAATTGCAGATTACAGAAAGCATGGTTAGATAAGAGTCATGTTGGGTTATGTGTTAAGGTTTCATTGCATTCAAGTTGGTTTTTGGGGTTTTTTTTAAAAACTTCATGTATGGGTTATATTATTCCATTAAGAGTCTCTTTTTTCTTTTTTTTTGCAAGTCTTATTCCAACTGTCTTCGATGTTTTGAATGTTGTTCTGTTTTGAATAATCTCCAGCTATGGAAGAGTATTTGAATAACAAAGTTTGTTAAGGATTTTGAGGTTTATCCTTGAGGAAAAAAGCCTGGAAATATAACTTTTCTCCCTTCTTTGGTGTTTTGTTGGTTTTTTATCTTTGCAAAAACGATCTTAATCATCAAATTCAGGAGGATTTATGTGTTTTATCCTGAAGAAAGCAGAGCAGCTCAGGTGAAACTTGTAAGTCAAAGTTACTGACTAGACGGTGCTTTTCATTAGGTTAACAAGGGCTGGTGCCAAGCTCGTCACTGCCCGTGCCAGGTGCACAAAACGCATCGTTTAACTTCCCTCCCCAGCTCCAACGGACTGCTTCACCCTCAGGTGTTTTAAATGAGGAGGCGGAGGAGGAGAATCCCCGCGGCCCGGGGGTTGGGGATACCGGAGGGAGTCTGAGGAGGGGAAAAGAGACCCCAGCGGCTGTGGGGAGGGAGGAGCCGGGCCCGGAGCGTTCTCTGCGGGCCGGCCGGGCTGTGAGGGCCGCGGGAGAACCGGGCTGCAGTGGCTGCAATGGCCGCGAGGGATCCAGGCTGCAACGGCTGCAATGGCTGCGGGACCCGCCGGGGCTCGGCTCAGTGCCGCCGTGGCCGCTCCGAGGAGGCTGCAGCTATAACGCCGCTGGAGGTAAGCCCCGGACTCAAGGGGAGAGAAAAGGGGACTAAATTAATGATAACTCTGTGGAAATGGGAACGAAATAATTTGTAGTGGGGAATTTCTGTGCTGGAAACAAAGGGCGTCGCTGGGGCAGGAGGGAACAAAATGGCGCCCAGCCGTGAGGGGCGGCTCTTGGGCCCGGGCTGTGCGGGGCCGGGCAGGGTGGGCTGCTCTGCCTCACAAATCGATACTTTAGTGGGGAAAAGCTGCCCCTTGTGCCGTTATCAGCATAGCCAAATTAAATTTAATGAAGAAAATACAGGCTGGTACATGGTGCCTGCATTATTATTCTTTTCCATGGTTTTTGCAGTACTTAGAAGGAATGATGGCTGGTTTTTTACTTAATAACACAAAAGGAGGGTAAAAGGAAATGGTAATGATAGAGCCTGAGTAAGAACTGCAGTTTTGGTTGAAGCTGAGTTCCCTTAAACCCCACATTGTGGAGGCTCAGGGTCAGCAGTGGCACCAGGGCCACCCCCAGAAGAAACACTCAGAGGGGTCACAGATGTTAGAAGTGATTGAAGTGTAAATAGTGATATTGCTGTACTTTTTCACAGTGCTTAAAGCACACGGCCTAACATACTCTTTCATGCAGAAAGATACCAGAAACTTCTGTGTTCTTCAGCGTTTGCAAATAAATGTTAGGGGTTGGTGGTTTATAGTTAATTTTCCTTGCTAGCGAGTGTGATGCCGTGTTTGGATTTGTGATGTAGATAGTTATTCCAGGTATGGCTGAGCAAGCCCAGGGAATTAATTCCTTGCTTTGCTTTGCTTGCACAAGCAGCTATTGTTTTAAACTGTGTTTATCCCAACCCATGACTTCTCTCGCCTTGCCCCTTAGAGTCTCTCCCCTATCCCGCTGTGGGGATGAGCTGCAAACCAGGCTTAAACCACCACACAGGTCATTAAGATGCTGAAGAGGTAATGCTGATGTAAGGCTTGTAACTTGGTTTTTAAATGGCCAGCCCGAGACAAGGAGGAAGGGTCAAGGTCATGTTATCAGATCTGCTTCTTAGTTTGTGGCATCTTCTAGAACTCTGGGTGATGGAATGTAACAATTCAGTGATGTAGTAAATTCTGCCTGACCTTCCTGTTATCTCCAGTTTGCCTAAATGATGAAGTTTTGATACGACTGGTGAAAATCATTTGCAGATCACAGCAGATAAAGCCTTGGAGTTCCTCAGCCTTGGTGCCAAGATTTACTGTTCATTTCCAACACCCGGGTTCTATTCGCTGGTTTTGCCTATGTGTGTTACTTTGGAAACAAAATATACCTGGGAAACCCAAGAACTTTTATGAATATATTTTGTTGATCCAGGATTTAAGGTGTGTGCAAGGATGATGCTGAGCAGACTGTGCTTTCTGAGCATGTGTAGGGCAACTAAGGCTTTTTTTACCTTTTTATTTTCAGCAAATTAGCTTTGCATAGTGGAAACAAATGTACTCTTTGCCCTGGAAGTCAAGAACAAGGCTGCATTACAGCATTTGTTAAAGTGCAGCAGACACAGATGCTGGGTTTATGTTTGCAGGGCTGGTGTACAGCAGAAAACACAGCACCAAACCCTGCTCAGGTGTGCCCTGACTGAGAGGCTGGGCCAGGGTCAGTCAGGTGGGCTCTGGATTTCCCTGTGGAGCACCCACCTCACCTGGAGATCTCGTGTGGCAACTGAGAGCCTTCTACTGGCAACTTGCTTCCTCATCAGGGACCTTAGAGAAGGGAGGGGACACACCTTCCGTGCCCTGCAAAAATAACTGGTTTTACAGTACCAAACTCCCAGCTGCCTTCTGTCACTGCTGGCCTTCTAACGCCAAAAGAGGGATTGGGGTAAAGCCCTTCGGTTAAAAGGGAGGGTGTGTCTGTGTGTGCAAGGGCCCAGGGGCTGATGAAGGGGCTGTTTAGATGATGTCCTTTACAGGAGCAGTGCTAATAGAGAACTCAGTGTTCAGAATGACTTCTTCCTTTTTGCTAATGCAAACGGTGTGGAGTGGCTGTGCTCCCTTCCCTGGGCTCTGGGAGTAACAGTTCCAGCTGAGGTTGGCACAGGGAGCAGCAGCGGGGGAATGGACACGCCCTGGAACAGGCCCTGCAGAGCTGGGGCCCCGGGGCTGAGGGTGTTCAGGGACACTCGGGAACAGGGTTTAACCCTGGGGCAGCCCTGGGGGCCCGTCCAGCCCAACTGTGCCCAACTACAAGAGCAGAGGGAAATGAAGACTTTCCCACCTCCCTCTAGATGGTGTCTCAGCAAGGAGATGCTGTCCCAGGCACTGCTCCAAGTCCACCAGGTAAAGGGGATCTATGACAGATGAGGCCGGACACAGGATGGTGCTATTCATCTTTACAGAACAGGAAAATCTAAAATGCCAATGTTTATTTCTCTGATAAAAAGGGCATGATCAACTGGCAGCTTTATGGCATTAAAAAAAAAAACAAACTTTTTTTAGTAAAGATTTAAAAGCATTTTATTGATTGTTGTCCTATAAAATCATAAAAGTCTTTTAATTCCTGAAGAACTGTGTCCAACAATAGGAAAAATGAAAAAATGTCTTTACAAAACATTACAGCATTTTTTGAAAAACTAGGTATGAAAAATATATACAGTGTATTAAAAAAATCTGAATAAAATTAATGCCTGGATTTGTACATTCAGTTATGTGTTAAACATCCACATGTATACAATAAAATTTGTTAAAACAGTAGCAGAATTTTTACTATGTTAAATAAGTCTTTGTTCAATTTACAGTTTCTCTCATTACTATTTCATCAGTCCACTCATAAATTAATTGGCAAGGCTGTGTAACCACTGTCATACTGTCCAGGTAAGTGTTTTTATACAAAATTACTGCCTTCCTAATGTAGTTTAAATTATTAGAGTGACACATCTTTACGAACACACAATTCATTCACCACGCCAATCAGCATCTTGCGGGATAAAAACCAGCATTCATCGCCCTTGCAGAGGCTGGGGAAGGCCACAAGAAGGAAGCCTTGGTACTTACAAGTTGTCCCCTCGTTTCTAGAGGCAGTTTCCACACTGCTGAGGCAGCAGCTGGTCCTTGAAAGGGAGACTCTCTCACCTCTCTCCGGACACCTGCCCTGAACTCTGCTCACCCTGGAGTGCATTTTGTGTTCTCACCACCACCCCGCTGCTCTGAAGGACTGAGTGAGACACCCGAGGAAACCACAAACAACTGCCCCCACTTCCAGCAGTTCCTCTGCAGTAAGAAAAGACAGATCAGCAGCACCTCCTGGGCAGAGTGTGGCACCTTTTGGTGGCTGGAGGCAGCGTGAGCAGCCTCCTGGAGACAGAGCTGCAGCCTCCTGCCTGTGCCCGGCCAGGGACAGCCCTGGGCTGCACTGGAGAGGTAGGTCAGCCTGTGCAGAGCTGGGCTCCAGTTCAGGTGCTGACACCAGGGCAGGTCCCCAAGCAGCGCCTGGGGCTGCAGCAGAGCAGCTCCTGAGGAGCAGGGCAGCCCAGCACTGCTGTGCACCCCCAGCTCGGGGCCCTGCACAGTCCTGCTGCTGAAGAGGAGTTCGGGTGCTCACAGCCAGACGGGCAGGAGCTGCAGAGTGCCCAGGACACTGCTGCAGGTGCTGCTGTTGGGGCCAGAGCAGAAGGGACGAAGGGACGGCGACTCTCCAGTGTCCTGCTGCTGCTGTTGTGGCTCTGCTGTCCCCTGTCCAGCCGGAGCAGCCCCAGCTGGGGTGGGCACCAGGCTACACGTTGGTCTCCAGCCCCAGCAGGCGCCCCATGCGCTCCATGTTCTTGTCCAGGGTGGCCCTGCAGGTGATCTCCTTGGCGCACTCGCAGGGGAACCAGCCCCTCTGGCCGTCCCGCAGCCGCTCCCCCTCGGACCAGCCTGGGGAGGGGACAACAGTGACACCTCTGCAGCGGCCCCAGCCCTGCCTGGGCACCGGGGTGACCCCCCGGCAGCCAGCACATACACTGCACTTGCCTGGACGGGGAATCAAGGGTCGGTTTAGGGTAGCTTTGGCAGATGGTCTTAATACAGCCAGAGCGAAATAAAAAATAGTGTGTGCAGAGTATTGCACAATTTCACTATCTTTTTTGTCATTCAAATATAGTTTGAAGTAATGCTGTAGTACCATTGTAATCTGAAGAGAGCAGTGCAGCACAAGGGACAGGAGCTCTGATTTCACAACCAATTGAGCAACAGCAAGTTAAAATTTAGTCCCTCAAGTACTGACAGCGTCCTGCATCCCTGAGCCAGCAGTTGGTGCTATCAGTGCAGTGCTGGCAGGTCTGGGCAAGAATCACTTTGATCCTGTGGGAAACCTCAGCAAGCACCCCGTGCCAGAGCTGGGGCAGGAAAGGCCAGGCCATGGCATGACAGAGTGGGGATGTTTCTCTTGGACAACCCTGGCACTCACTGGAATGTCTGAGCTCTGTGCTTTTAGACAAATTCAATTTCCACACAAATTTTACTTGTGGACACCTCCCATGCTGAATCTGGCCAGCAGCCACGTTCTACAGCTGGTTGTATCTGCTGCTTCCTTTAGAAACCTGAATCCAAATGCTCACGTTTTCCTTGGATGCTGAACTTTTACTCCCTGCAGCCCTGTGCTAATAGGAGACAAGTTTTTGGAGCTGGATCCCCCTGCAGAGGTGACAATTGGTACTGACAGCAAAGTCCTCACTCACCATCACTGACTTTTTGATAAACCAAGACGACATCAGCGACTTGGAGAGAGAGCTCATCGGCCTGCTTGGCTGTGTATGTTCTGATGATCTCCACCTGAGCCAGGGCTGGGGAAACAGTGAGCCAGGCTCAGTTAAACCAGTCCCAGCGTGGGGGCTTTTATCACACCACCATTTATTTTAAAAATGTCCACTTTACACTTCCGCCCATCGCTCAGGGCAGCTGCAGCCCAGCCCCACTGAGGGCAGAGCCGGTCCCTGCAGAGCCCCCAGGAGCCCCAGCAGCTGTGACTTACTGGTCCTGTCCGTGTGGTGCCCCTCAGTGTCCTGGCCCAGCGCCGTGATCCAGCGGGCTCTGTCACTCCTGCAAAGCACAACCAGTGTCCTCACTCCTGTCCTGGGTAATGGTCAGCACGGAGACTGCCCGCCCTGCTTCCAGTGCCAGCATCCCTCTCCTCAGCACTGGGAGTAACCCCTGTGCCTCATCACCTCTGGATCCTCTGCCTCCCTCACAGGCCACAGGAAATTCTCACCTAACACTGGGACTTCTGTCCTTGGGACCCACACACCACAGGATCAAACTGTGCTGGAAACCTTTGTGTCAGAGAAAACGGTTCAGTTTTACCTGCACAAAACTATTCCAAAGGCATGCTCAACTCTCTGAACTGTTTGACCTTGGAAATACCCTTTCCATCCTTCTCAAAGGATAAGACTATAAAAATAGGTAACTTAAAATACGGGAGTTCTTTTCAGACTCTTGCTCTGAGTGATGATCAGCTGGACTGCTATTTATACTGCAAACAGAACAAATCAATAATAAGTCTACAGAACAAAATGTCTTTTCATGGAAAGCCCAGACAACTAAATATGTCCTGCATTTTCTCCCCAATAAAACTGCATTTCCAAACAAGTCTGAATCATCTCCTGCCTTCATAATGAGATCTTTAATAGAAAGCACTGATGATCTTCAGTTCCTTTCATGGTTATTCTAAACTTTGAAAGCCAACCTAAAACTATCGATTTTTCCAGGCAGGGACATGTCTGGAGCACTGCCTTTCATGTCTGTGTCCCGCCCCCAGCTTCCTCCAGAACAGATGAACTCTTTGAGTGCTCGGGGGCGGTGTGGAAGTTGATGGCACAGAACATCCAGAGCAGGCACTGGCTGCTGCTGGTCTCCAAGGCAGGCCTCTGCTCAGGGTGACCAGGAGAGCAAGGGGCAGGGCTGCTCCCTGCTGCAGCCAGGGCGTTTAAACCCAGCAGTTTAAATTCATAAACCACAGTAAGTAATAAAAATAAAGAAAGAAATATTGACTACTTTGGGCAGGGCGGGAGGAGCAGCCCGTGGAGACAATCAGGCGCAGCAATCCCTTAAGTATCTGTACTCACTGAGTGTCTGCTCCCAGGAGCATCTCCACCCGGTCCCCGGCGTGGTTGCTGAGGAGCAGCAGCCTGAAGAGGTGGGACGCAGAATTCCGCCCGGAGTGGAGCATCCCGGCCGCGTTCTTCCCGGGAGAGGCGCAGGGCTCCTCCCCGTCACAGGGCAGCACCTGCAGCTGCTCCCGCAGCGCGTACTCGGTGACATTGTAACTCTCCTCGCTGCAGGGCACGGCCGAAGGGAGAAAACACAGTTCAAAGTTCAGTTTCCATTCCCTGTGTGTGTGTGAGCAGCCACAGACACATCCAACACCACACGGACAGCTCCTGCAGCACCTCCAGCTCCACAGGGGTAACCAACCCCTGCCAGCGGCTTTGGGGAAACACAGAGCCCCAGTTCAGCTCTCGGGGTACATTTCCACCAGTGTTCTGTGAAATAAACACCGAGATGGCTTTGGGCTCTTCCTGCAGAGCAGCTCTGTGCACTCCCAAACAACGGAAACAGAACGTGCTGCTAATGGAACCAGTCCTGCTCAGATGCTCTGAACCAGGGAAAGGGTTGGCTGGGGCCTGGGTTTTTGAGAGAAGTGGGTTTTGGTTTTTTGGGGTAAGTTTGGGCATTTTGGGGGATGTGGCTTTTTGTTGGTTTTTTTTGTTTTTGTTTTGGTTTGGTTTTTAAAGAAAGAATTTAAAGAAAGTATTTTAGTCTGAATAACTCCTTAGCCAAAGGAAGAACTGGCAACCCCAACTGGGAGTGCTGCCATCACCACCTGGGAATCTTGTGTCTGAAAAAGAAATGTGTCTATGCATTTGTGCAATGAATAATAAATGCATTTCTTATGAATTAATCAGCTAGTCTGTGCATGTGCACAGCTAATCACAACAGCATTTCTTACTAATTAATCAACAGATAAACCTCTACAAATCCTTCCCACTCCTCACTTCCATCCAGCAAACGCGCTGGATCAGACTCCTGTGAAGGGAATCCAAACCCATGTGAGAGCAGTCGGTGCATTTCCCACGAGTGCTCTGGGTCAATCCTGCTCTGCTTTCCCAGCCCTCAGCCCATGCCCTAACCCAGCCCACAGGGCTCACCCTTCCCCAGGATCCAGCATCCCCACACCTGCTGGCACAGGCTGCTCCTCCCAAGGCACTGCGTTAGTGCTTGGCAAGCATTGTGCCAGTTTTTATGACTTTTTTAAAAAAAAAAATCAGATTGTGTCTACACACAGCAGGGACTACAAGGACAACTGGCAGAAGAAACAGTCCCAATAAACTAAAAGCTGGGCAGTGGGGAAAAGCAGATTTTCATCCCTCATCAGAGCCTTGTGCACATCCCAAGTTGCCATGTCCCTCCTGCCAGCCCTGGGGAGCAGCTCTGTCAGTGCAGAGCCCTTTGGCTCCTGTGCAGTGTCCCCGTGTCCTCCCTGCCAGCCCTGTCACTGCAGAGCCCTTGGGCTCACCTGCAGTGTCCCCATGTCTCCCCTGCCAGCCCTGGGGAGCAGCCCTGTCACTGCAGAGCCCTTGGGCTCACCTGCAGTGTCCCCATGTCCCTCCTGCCAGCCCTGTCACTGCAGAGCCCTTGGGCTCACCTGCAGCCTCTCCAGCAGGTCAGAGGCACAGGGGCTGCTCAGTTCCAGCACAAGGAGCTGGGGCAGAGCTGGCAGTGGCTGCTGAGCCGGGCCTGGGGATGAGCTCTGGGTAAAGCCCCAGGGGCAGCCTCAGAAATGGCCGTTTTTAGCACTCGGTGAGGAGAGCTGTCTTAGTGCAATGTTAAGAATCTTCTGAGATTCAACTGCTCAAGGGAAACCACAAACATTCAACCCCAACTAGCAACAAACATTTCTGTCCATGGCAACACTGTGGGTGGGAGCTCCAGCACTGCTGAGGAGCTTTGGCACTTGGGCAGAGGGAGCTTCGTGCTCCTGGAACTGTGGGAAGCGTGGAGGGGAAAGGACACTTCCAGTATTTTAACCTTCCCAAAGTTCTGTCTTTGCTAGGGCATTAAGAATCACCTTTTTAATTTGTCTGACAATTTGGAATCTTAATTGTGTTTGCCAAAAGTAAATCCCATTTAACAAGAAGTTACTTGTTATTTGTATCCCATGACAGAGGCTCAAATAACTCCTGAACTCCTTCCACAACCAGGATCATGGTGAGTTGCTGGGATTCAAGGACTGAGCACAAAAGCAGTTTTATACTGGTGAAGCTCTTACCTCTTCTTCTTGGTGATGATGAGGACATCGTTGAAGAGGAAGAAGTACACCTGCTGCTTAGAGGTTCTTTTGGAAAAAAGTCCAGTGTCTTCTACATATGCCGTTAATTCGCCCCTTTTCAGCAACCACCGTGAAGAGGAAACCAATGGAAATGGCTGCAAGGCAAGGAAATCACACTGCAATCCTTCCAAATTAGAGAATTTTTTAAAAACGGACAACAAAGTATGATCCGTTTGGGAAAAATGCTTGAATAAACTCAAAGCTCAGAGATTACAAACACAAAGAAGTTACCAAAGTTTAAGGGACTCCATCACTGCTACAACACACAGGTAGCAGCTGCAAATACCTGGGAATCACTCGGGCACCTGTCACCACTGCTCATGGAAACAGCAATGAACAGACCTGACTGATCCACTGGGGATGGAACAGCCCGTGGGACCTCCTGAGGGCACAGAGCAAAGCCTGACCCCAGGGATGTGTCTGCAGGCTGAGACCAGCTCCTGCCCACCTGGGGACACGGAGTGTGCTCAGCCCCTCAAAGAGGTGACATTCCTTGTGCCAGTGTCACCAGGGAAAGGTGGGCAGGGCTGTACAAACCTTCCCTTCCCTACCCCAGGGGTGTGGTACAACCTCCTTCCTTGCACACCTCTGCCCATGGCCCTGCTGTTCTCACCGGGGCTCCTCAGGTGTGTGAGTTACCTGTCAGCCGTTACAGAACAGGGCTGGGCAGGGATCCTACAGCTCCTCTCTTTATCCAGCCCATGTGGATGGAGCAGGAGCTCCCTCTGTCCCTCGGTGAGGGCCAACACCTGCAGCAGCTGCGCCAAAGCCCCCGAGGATCTGAGCTGCCTGATGTGAACACTTGCCTTTATTAATCCAAATTATTCCCGGCTGCAGCAGACACAGCCCACGGGAGGACCTTTGTTCCTCTGGGCCAGGAAGGTGGAGGGAGATGTGGGACTGTGCTGGACACACAGATCCCCCCGAGGCTGCCCCGAGACAGGCCCTGCAGGCAGACCACGGCCCACACTAATGAACACAACTGCCTGTTTTCCCCTCATTTAAGCACCCTTCACATGATTTTAAAAAACATTCCTTCATGCAGTTTGTCAGCTGCCTTCCCCATTCTGCATGAGCTGGCTTTTTGTACCCGTTAATCCCTTGGCTGAGCCAAACCCAAACCCAGCACTGGGGCTGAGACCTCACTGCTGCAACAACAAACAAACAAACACTGAGTCCCTAAAACAAACCCCCACTACTACTCTCCTGCAAAAGATGCAGAATTGAAAAACAAAAACTGCTGAAACCTAATTAAAAGTTTAATTCTACAGTTGAGCCATGTACACAAGCAGCACGAGATTTGAGTCACTTCCCTTGGGCTCCCACGAAGTTCTCCACAGTTACATCTACCAAAATAATAAACAAATCTCCAAAACTCTGTGAGGCTGGGCAAGAACAGAAATACTTTAACTAATTCATAATGGCTATAAAACAGAATTACAGTCCCATGATGATTAGTTTACAAGCAAAAATAGTTTTAAAAGTTCTATTTGAGGATGAACAAAAAATTCTTCTAATCTGTACTCCAAATGAGTTCATCCCATTTTCCTAATTGACTCTCTTCCAAAGGCAGCTTGGTTTTCCTTTAATTTTTCCTTAATTGCCAAAAGAGCAAATCACGTGCACCATGTCCCTGCTGCAGAAAAGAGGCTCTCAGAAGGGAAAAATGCTTTTAACCAGAGTGGGGCTTCCCCACCCTGGGGCCCGAGGGGCTGCAGGGCTTGGATGCACAAAGGGAAATGCCACACAAAAGCACAGAAAGACAAAACCCCCAGGCTGCTGCTGCTGCCATGGCACCAGAGGGATGGACAGGGACAGGGAGGGACACAGGGACAGGGAGGGAGGGACAGGGAGGGACACAGGGACAGGGAGGGATGGACAGGGAGACCCAGGGGTAGGGACAGAGAGGGACACGCAGGGATGGACATGGGAGGTGCAGGCAGCACGTCCTGCCCCAGGGGAAGGGGAGGGATCCGGACCCTGCAGCCCAGATCCCGAGGCACTCCTGGGTCTGAGTGGAACCACGGAGCAGCTCAGCCCTGACACTGGGCTGGACTTGCTGCAGACTTGAGTCTGTCACCACCTGTCAGGAAATGCTCTGGTGTCACTTGTCCAGAAGTGTTGTATTTGTTGTTGCTGTTGCTATAAGCAATTATTACTTTCAATTTTTAGACAAAGTTTGAGAATAAAAATACTTTAGGCAAATTGAAAATGTCTTTTTGGAGGCAGCTTTTGCCCCAAGCCTGACCCAGAGCCTTTCTAGAGCTGTGCTTTTAAAACCAAGAACCAACCTCCACTCACTCCATGTCTGATAATGAAACAATCTTCTCCCAAAAGAATCCTCATTGTGTAATGGTATCAGACACCAATTACAGGATTGTAGCAGACATTGAATGGAAACAATAAATGTACTTGAAGAAAGTCCAATAAACCTCCCCTACCTATGACTGGGTCTGCTGTTGTTTCCTACAAAAGACTGATTGTACAGGAGGTTTTTAATAGAAACCAGTGATATCCCACCCTTCAGGGGAAGGACAAACACCCCTGGATCCTTCCCTGGCCTGGAAGTGTTTTCCCAGGCACACCTTTCCCATCAGGTACATCAGTAAATCTCAGCACTGGGCAGCAGCCTTTGGCCTCTCTCCTAATCCCAAAATGTTCACAGCAGCTTTATCTTTACCGTGAAGAATACTCTTCACTCAGTATTTATTCAAAATCCCTTGTGCTGTAGCATCACCTTCTACTGAAATTAAAATACCCAACCAAAAGTTTTAATTTCTGTTGTGCCACAAGAGATCCCTTCTCTGCAAGAATCCCTGTGGGATGTGACCATGCTGGGCAAGTTCCACTGTCCAGTGTCCCTCTGGTCAGGAGTGTGATCCCCATCGTACCTTGATTTTGAATTCCAGCTGGGAGTTGATGGTGTACATCATCTCTGTCCTCTCCATCTTGCGGGCGCCCTCATTGCACAGACGCACGAGCTGCGAAGCAGAGAGGGGCTGAGCAGGGGCTGCTGCTGCCCCACATCCCCCCACCCCACTGATCCCACAGGACCCCCACACCTTGTGCTCCTGCAGGGGGAACAAAGGCTCAGGCCAGGTTCTGGCTGAGCAGGGCCACTGCTGTGATCCGAGCTGATGATCAGCTCCAAACACACTCCCTCCTCCCAGCTGGATTACCGCCCCACACTGCTCCCACACACAAACCCAGCACCACCACAGTGCCATCCAGTTTGGGAGGCAGCAATTCTGCACAAACCCAATCCCCAGTGCCCTTCCTTAAATACAACAATGCAGACCTTTTGTGCTTCAGTGCTCTTCCTGCCTGCATGGAAAACATCCATTTTTCCCTGGAAGTACACAGGAATAACTTGAGAACGTACCTTGCTGACTTCTTTCAGAGCCTGCTTGCAGTTCTCATATTTTGCTGAATCCTTGGGGGTTTTCTGGCAAATAGTCTGAAAGAAAACATCAGTTACCTCAGAGGACCAAGCAGCACAGATTGCAACCCAGAGAGATTTAACCAAAATCCAGGAGCTGAATCACAGCTGGGACTGAGATAAAGAGGGAACACCAGACACTTGGTCACACTAAGGACTGACTCCCTGGAAAGGTCTGGGAACAAAGTGATGCTTTGCACCTCTCAAGACAAGGTTTATACAACCATCTCCAAACAAAAAACAAAACTGAAACAGTGGGAAATAAAATGCTTCATTTGATTGTTTAGATTGTTTCAGCCAAAGAGAGAAAGAGGTATAGGAAAGAAAAACCCAAGAAGGAGAAAGCACCCCCAGTAACACACTGCAGGAATACTGGATCATTGTTCCATTTTTTACCTAGCAATGTACTGCAGAGAAGAGAGAATTCAATGTCTGTGAATGAACTAACTGTCCACGTGATCAAATTCATCACAGTTTAAATTATACAGAACAAAATGATCAGTTCTGCTTCTGGCTCCTACCAGTGCTGGAATCTGAGCCTGATCACAACCTGCACTCCTGCTGGTGCTCACTCAGTCCTTAGTGTGCCCCACTCACGCCGTGCCACAGCTCCCTGGGGAATGGAGCCCATCCTTGAGGCTCCCCAGAGCATCCCCTGCCAAAGGGCCTCACCCACCCACCCACCAGCAGCTCTTGTTTCTCAGCTGCAGGGCTCATTTCAATCCCAGCGCCACATACAGCTCCTGTGCTGGTTCCTTTTGAGTTTCAGAACCATTCTGACCCTTTACTGTACAATCTTCCCATTAGAACATCCAAGTATTTAACTTGTGAATGGGGGAGCAGGAGGGCCCAGACCCAGTCAGCAAAAATGCAGCAGGAATCCACAACCCACAGCCCAGGACCGGTGTAAGGGACAAGGAATGAAGAGACTGGAGAGAGCCAGAATGGAATATGAGAGGATGTTAACAGTGCAAGAACAAGCAGCAAGGAAAGAGGGAGGCAGGTGCCCTCACATCCATCAGCAAGGGGAGGCGAGTGACTCTCTGCATGGGGAGGATGAGGAAGGAGATCATGGGCAAATTGCGGCAATCCTCGTGGGACTCGATCCGGGACAGCACCTCCTTAAACGCCGGGTTTGTGGCTCTGGGAAGAAAGAGGATGAAAGAATTCAGTGTATGTTTTACCAAACAACTGCGCGAGTTGCTAAATTTTAAATAAATCATTATTTTATAGAAAAGGAAGTGTGATTTCCAGGAGTCAGACCACCCCAGCCTTTGGCTTTATTCCCTCAGACCCAGCAGCCCCAGCACTGACATTAAACCTGAGGAGCTGCCAGCCCTGACTGTGAGGGCAGAGCCAGGAGTGGCACACAGGGCCACTGTCACTCTGTGACACCGAACTGATGACTCTGAGCCACGACCTCTGGCAGGAGGGGCTGTGCAGCCCCCAGAGGGGTCCCAGTCGCCTCAGAGGAAGGTGCCCGTGAGGGCCAGCCCCAGCCCCNGCCCCAGCCCCAGCAGCCCCAGGCCCAGCCCCGGCCCGTGCTCACAGCAGTCTCTGCAGGGTGCGCTGCTGGTACACCTCGTTGGTGCAATACTTCACGTAGGGGTCGAAGGTGGAGCCCGCGTGCCTCGCCACGATGTCACTGATGTCATCGATGAAAATGTTGTTCCGGTGCCTTGCCTCGAGTTCTTCAAAGAACCTGGGGGGTTAAAACCAGTTGCTCACTTTGCCATGCAAACAGCATCTTTGTCGCCCAGCATTCCTGCCCCTGACCGATCACAGCACCGATGGTCTGGGCCGGGGGAGGCCGCCCCTCCCCGGGGCAGTGCTGGCCGGACCCGGCCCGGGGGGAGGACCCGGCCCGGGCTGCCTCCCCCGGCAGCAGAGCAGCCCCTTCCCTCTCCCCACCGCCACAGCCGGCGGCAGCACCCAGCTGGTCTGACCGGAATTTCCACAACCGAGGCTGGAAAAGAAATGGAACTACTTCAAACACACATTAACACATTTCCTCCTGCAATTAAAGGCAGCACAGCGCCCAGCGCTGGATGGAGCACAGGTATGCATGGCTGCTGAGCCATGTGGAGCGGGGCACAGTGCTCTGCAATCCCCCACCGGAACCAAACACAGACTGGAAACACTGAAAATGGGCACAGGACCCAAAATCCTGAGCTGGCTCTTCCCCTAACCGTGCTTGTTCTGACAACGTCCCACGTGCTCTGTCCCACCTGTGAGTCTCCCCCTGCTTTCTGCACTCCCAGTGTTCCCAAAGCACCTTGATGTCCATGATGCTCACTGGCAATCCCCCACAGATCAGCTCTGGGGGTCACACAGGAAAAGCTGTCCTGCCTGCAGCCTTTGTACATCAGCACTCACTGCAAGAATCCTCAACACCCTGGAGTCAACAAGTTCATTAAAAAATTCTTATATAGCATACAAAATAGTAAGGAAATACCTAAAACACATGAGCTCACATTAAGCTCCAGTATTTTGAAATCTGCTTTATTTAATTTCAGCCCTTTATTCCATTTTTTCATCACTAACAGTAGCTCTTCATATCTGCCATCATTTTTCAAGTGATGTTCTCACAGTTTGCTTTGCAAACACACCTCAAACATGTGAGAGGAGCAGAACAGGATGAACAGCAACAGGGCTTAACTAAACCCAGGCACTCTCCAGGTGTGCTTAGAAGCAGCTGCTGCACTGCCAGGCTCTCACTGGGTCAGCCAGAGCCACAACAACCAAGTGGATTTTGGTCTGGTTTTGGGTTTTTGTGAAGTTGTGACACAGTAAGTGCAGATGGACTGGCTCTGCCTGCAGGTGCTGAGCAGAATTTGTTTGTTACAGCCCTGCAGTGCTGAAGGCAGAGAGGCAGAGTCCCCCCCAGCACCCTTCTGTCCCCACGCTGCCCCTTCCAAGGCACAACACACTGGGAGCTGTCACAGACTTGTCCTGTGCTGTGCATTTGGGGTTTAGTGTCAGGAGCAGCCCCAAGGGGCACATAAATAATAAAATGACATTAAAAGAGCCTGTAGGTGTGGAGTCTGCAGTGTCTCAGGAGCCAGAGCAGAGCCCCATTCCACACTGGATTTGTTTCTCTCTGCTCAGACATGTTTATGGCTGGGAGAACCTCCCCCTGCTGCCAATTCCCTTTGCTCAGGAAATGAGGAAATCCAACATTTCCTGCTGGGTTATGGCACACTGACAAGGTGTTGGACCCTGCTGGGCCACAACTTCCACCTTTAGAATTTATCTGATGCTTCATCAGTGACATCATCAGAGAGTCACTGTAAGAACAGTAAAGATCTGGGAGAGCACAAGACAAAGAAAAGAAAAAAGGGAAAAGAGGGGCAAAGAAGAGCAGTGTATCACAGTCCCATCTCCCAGTATGTCCCATGAGGAAATCCTGCATCGAAGTTGTAGTTTTCCACATCTAATCTGCTAATTATTAGATACAATCAATGAACCAGACACATAATAAATCCTTTCTCTTACAATTTTAGGACAGATTCTGCCATAAAGCTCAGGACTGAGGGATGGAATGTTTCCACTCAATTTAACCAACAAGGAACTTGCTGTGATGTGTGCAGCTTTTTTTGCTGAGTGTCAGAAGGATTTACTTCAAACGTCTTTGTTAAATCCAGGACTTTCCTGGTTAAAGTTAGATCCAATTAAGAGAAAGTCAAACAGCATCATGGGACAGAATCTGATTTCCCACCTTTCCCTTGCATTGTGAGAAGAACCATCCACTCTGCAACACTCCTGACGGCCGAGGGCCAAATTCAGAAATGCAGGTTTAGCTCCAGGGACAGAAACCCTGCACTGGCAGCAAGCAGAATTCAGCTTCCTCCCCCTGGAGACAGGGGCACCAGAGTAACAACTGCCAACTTCAGCCAGAACAGAGATTTCTGATTAATCTCTCCAAATCTGACCCTTCTCATCGGGAACAGAATCTGAACATCTGCAACATTATTGTTATTTAGGGAAGGAGAGGGGGATTTAAAACAGTAAAAATGGGAAAATAGTCTTATCGCCATAGAATTTTTATGCTGAACCAAAATCAGCTTTTACCACAAAAAATGGCTGTTTAAAGTGCAGAACTGGAATCAGTTTGTTTGGTGAGTTCCCACAGTCTCAATAACGGAAACCAACACACAGAAATGTAACAGCAAACCCTGCAAACTCACAGCCCATAAAACACCTTTTACTGGGCAATACCCAGGGAGCAGCTGCAGAGCCCAGAGGAGGAGCTGCTCCTGTTTGTTCCCTCTGCCAGCAGCTCTGGGCCAGCCCTGTCCCACAGGGCAGCCACTGCCTCTGCAGATATTTGTGGGGCTCTGCAGAGCCCAGGGCCATGGCAGGCACAGCAGCCCTGCCCAGAGCTGCTTTCCACAGACTCCCCAGACAGCAGCAAGGTGCCCACGGCACCCGGCCACAGGTGGGACCTGCAGGACAACAAACGTCCCTTCAGCCAACAACTGCACCCAGGGACACTGGGACCAGGAAATGGGAATGTCCTGGGAACCCATCACAACCAGGGTGCTCATGTTCTGTGATTCTGTGCTTGACACGCAGAGTTTAAAGCCAGACAGAATCTGCCCAAATGGTTTTGTCAGGATGTTTTTCTGCTAATGCTGCTCTGGTATCACAAAAGCATCTGCCCTTTGCTGGCCTAACAGCAGAGAAGGCACAAATGCCAAAGCTCCCCTTTCTGCTATAAACTTGGGGATTTGACCCTGCAGCTGTTCCTGAAGACCCTTCCCCATTTCCCTGTGACTCCTCTTTCCCCAGAGAGGCTCCTGGGGAGCCGTGCCCCCACCTGCCTGCCTGACCCTGATGTCTCAGACCATTCCTGACCCATTCCTGGCTCAGGGGCTCCCTGGGACCCCCAGCCCAGCCCAACAGCTCCTGACTGGGGCTGGAGCAGGGACAGTTTGGGTTCCAGCACTCCTGACCTGCCCATCACACCAGGACCATCAACTCCAGCTCCCTGCAGCCACTTTCCAGGAGCTTTCCACAACCACACGCAGCCTGGGCTGCCCAGATTACTCATCTCCACTCCCCCCTGGCAGAGACATTCCAGGGAGCTCCCAAAAGCAGAGACAGTCTCTGCTCTCTGCATTCTGCTTCCAACAAAGGCAGCTTTGTTCCCCCAGGAATGGCCCTGTCAGGCACTACAGGCCTGTCCTGGCGCTGCTGGAGAATCTCCATTAAACGTGTTCCAAGTCAAAGTTCCTAGACAGCTTTAAGCAGTTTTGACTGGAGGTTTTTCTCAAGTATTTTTATCAGCTCAGGCTCTTCAGGCTCAGCAAACCTTTGTCCAAGCAACCAAAACCACTGGTAACTACACTCATACTCAGGATTTGAACTAAGCAAAGGCTGTTTAAAATACAGCAGAATGGGACAGATGCTGCATTTTATAACAGAAGGGTGGATTTTGCTACTTTGAAACACCTTGAAAATGGAAAGCAACAGCTTGGAGATATCAAGCTGGTATCTGGTTTAAAATCACTTCCATTATTTACAAAAATGACATTGCTCAAAGTTTTGTTTTAGTTTAACAGTATTGCAAAACTTGGGAAAGAAACTGTGTTTTCATGCAAGTTTAGAAAGGACTTATGACTTCTGATTTTACCCCAAGTCATAAAAAACCAAGTTCTTAAACCATGAGACTTCACAGACAAGAAAGAATAAGATTACAATTCTAGGCTAGTGTGGTATTTTTCCACTCTTTTTTTCCCCTCTCCCTCCCACTTCCTTTGAAGACTATTAATCAAAAGGGAAGTCAGAGCTCCCCCAAGAGCACTGCTCTCCCCATCCCCATTGTCCTTTACTCTGACACCTCACACTTCCCAAGGACTACCTGTAAAAGGGACTTTTCCTTGAAAATGAAGAGTGGGATCAGCTGCCCCGCTGACAGCAGGGCTGTCTCTGGGGTGGCTCTGCAGCCACACAACCCAACCTCAACTGCAAGAGACAAAGCAGAGGGAGTGGGAGGGAGAAGGGAAGGGTCCCCAGCCAAACCCAACTGTTCTCCTGCTCTGCAGCTCCTGAACTGGCTTTGCACTTGGCACAGCACTGCAGCCTCCAAAAGACAAGATCTTGTTGCTGCGTGAACTTCAGAAGACAAAAGTCAAACTGCTGCACAGCAGATGTTAAATTCCACACACTTTGTGGTGTCTCAGTGAAAAAAGGCCAAGAAATGACTTTACCATGACTGGGAACATGGAACTTCACAAGTTCCACCAAGGTAAATGACAGTTTAATGCTAAAGAATTCACAACTTTGAAAACCCATTTGAATCCTTGTTCAACCTTCAGCCCCCCTTCTGAAAGGAGGCCAACATTTCTCTGTTCCACAGGTAAAAGAGACCCATGTGAAGCTGTACAGAGCCACAGCTGAGACCACTCAGAACCTTCAGAGGCCACGAGCATCCTCCAGCCACTGTGCTCATTCAGACTGGGAATCGGGCAGGAGAAGCACCACAGACACTTGGATGCTTTAGTTATGTGGAACACAATCCACCTGCTGCTGTGAATGCAGAGCAAACTGCAAGGAAGCAAAACCCATTCAGCAACTTCTCGAAAGAGTGTGAAGTACTCTGAGAGCACATACATATGCATGTGCAGGATTAAATTCCACAGGCGGTAATTACCAGCCGTGAACAAGCCTTTTCTGCATTTCTATCGTGCCAGATCTGCCATTTCCTCCTCTCTGGGCACTATCTGTGGTGTGTTTCCCTTGCTGCTGCTGCAGACTGCAGGAATGTGCCCAAAGGCAGCAGAGGCAGGCCCTGGCGCTCACACAGGGGTGACAGCCCCAGAGCACAGCCAGGACAGCCCCTGGCACCAGCCAGCCCTCCAGGGCAAGTGTCACACTCCAGCCCCAAGTGAAGAGCTCAGCAGGGCAGACTGAGCTTCACCTGATGCAATGAAAGGACCAGGTGCCCGGTCAGCATCCAGCTCCCAGCTGGTCTGAAGGATGCTGATTTCCACCACGATCCACTCTGGGCTTTCCTTCCCTCCCCATGTTCAGACACAAACCCCGGCCAGCCCTGCTCACCCTCCTGTGCACATCTCTGCCACCTGTACTTCCCACCTTCAAACCAGCAGGAGTTTTGGGAGAAATGGTCACCACTAAAATGGTAAATTCAGCTTCCAAAAAGGGACCTGCTGCTGTGTTTAAGGAGGTACAGTCCCGCTAAATACAGAAGTGCCACACTTACTTTTTGCTCGCTTCATAAACATCCGTGATGTTGGAGAAGAGGTGGTGGCTCTCTGTTTTGGTCATCGTGAGGCTCAGTTCCCTGGAATTTTTAAACATCCGGATCAGAATCTCCAGGCTCAGCAAATAGGAGTGCTCAGAAGATATCACCTCAAATATTGCCTACAAAGTGGAGGGGGAAAAGAAGAGACTTACTAGTGACTGGCCTTTTTTCCTTAAAAACAAAAAGCACATGTTGAGCAGGGGTGCCAAGCAAAGTTTTGCATGTAAACTAGAGATTATGACTTAAATATTCATCTCTACAATAACTGCATCATTAATTAGAAATAAGTGATTAAATACTAGAAAACCTTTTAAAAGAAGTCCATATTCAGCGTTTTCAATGCAGCTGCAAGCCATGAGTCTGACCACCACACCAGGAGTGACCCCCCGAGCACAGGAGGAGGCTGGGGGCTCCCTGGTGGAGAGACTGGGAGCAGAGCCACCAGCACAGGCACGAATGGGGAACACACTTTGCTCCTGATGGGCAAGGAAGGGACAGAGAGTCACCTCAGCGTGAGCCAAACACGTTCTGGAGAACAAAAACCAGGGAAGGGCACCTGACACACAGCCAGGGGCTGGGGCAGCTCCTGGATGGCGCCTGAAGGTTCATCTGCCCCACATCAGGGCCAGTGCCCGTGTGAGCCCCAAGGACAGTGACACCCTCGGGGGCCGGGGGCACCCTGCAGTGGGCACACACACACACACACACACACACAGAGGTATTTTAGGCTTGCAAGGAAAGACCTACTGAAAATAATTTTAGTTCAAATAGGTCTGTGACACATTTTCTTTAGCCAAAATAAGCACAGAGATCCATCTCATTAACAGATTCTGAAAGATGGGATGTGCATGAAGACAGGACATGGACATTAATCAAGGCAGAAGACAAACAAATATATTTTTCTGCAGTGACAATGTATATAATATAACTAAAATAATCTAACAGGCTCTAAAAAGCAATTTAAAGAACAGATAAAGAATAAAGGATAAAAGGCAGTTTAAAAGAAATACAGCAAAAGCATGAATTGGTAATGTAACTACAGCTTAAAATATTTATTTAGGCTCCCACTGAAAGAATTGGCCTCTAAAATTCAAATAAAAAACCCTCAGGCATGAAAACATTTTTGGTAACATTAAAGACTTTACATTTAAAAGGCATCCAAAGAACTTGCTCTTTTTGAAAGGATGCAAGTGTGGCTCCAGGAGGCACAGACTAAAGGCTCCTAAAGGATATGACTGAAATAAATGCCTTGTCCCAAAAGCTTCCCGGCAGGAGGAGGCCGAGGTGTGTCCTGAAGAGGAATGAAGATGCTGGGGGGGCACTGCCATGGCAGTGAGGCTGCAGAGTTCCCTGGGGAAGGACACCTGGGGAGGGGCTGCAGGGACACAGCTGCCCACGCCAGGCTGCACCTGCCACTCCGGGCACACAGCAGGGAGGAACCAGGGACAGCACGGAGGGGACACAGGCAGCAAAGGGGAGAAGGGAAGTGGATGAAGGGGACAAGGAGCAAAGGGGGAAAGGAAAATGGGTGCAGAGGACAAGGAGCAAAGGGGGAAAGGAAAATGGATGAAGAGGACACAAGGAGCAAAGGGGGAAAGGAAAATGGATGAAGAGGACACAAGCAGCAAAGGGGGAAAGGAAAATGGATGAAGAGGACACAAGCAGCAAAGGGGGAAAGGAAAATGGATGAAGGGGACACAAGGAGCAAAGGGGGATAGGAAAATGGATGCAGAGGACACAAGCAGCAAAGGGGGCAGAGAGAGGGAACAGAAAAGCACCCAGTGCTGCTGCTGGCAGCCCCGAGCCCCTGCCCTGGGCACAGCAGGCACACCGTGCCCAGCACTGCTCACAGGGTAGGTACACCCAGGGGCTCTGTAAAGCTGCTCTTTGCTCCTCTCTGCTATCAAAACTCCTGTGCCACCCCCGCTCCCTGTGAGCTGCAGGTGAATGTCACCCCTTCCCTGGGGCTGCCAGGCTGGAGCTGGTGCAGGGAGCACCCCTGGAGCCCCTGGCATGGACACAGACACCCCAGCACACTCTGGGTTCAGTTTTGCTCCCTGAGGAGAGAGGACACTGCCCTGGAGGGCAGGAGGCCAAGCAATGAACTCTTATCAACAAGCAGAGCCCTGCCCCAGGCGTGCAGTGAGCCCTGAGCAGGCAGCCCCAAAGCACAGAGTACCTCCTGTCTTTTCCTTTCTTCCTGGCTGATGGCTTCTGACAGTCCATTCTTCTTCACCTAAAAAAACAAACCCATCGATATCTTTATCACCTTTTGTGATAAAAGGATTAAATGTGATTAAAAAGAGACAAAGCAAAGCAGCAAGGAGGGCCTGGCTCTACAGGAGCTCTGAACACAGGCCCCACATGAGCAGAGACACCAGGGCTGGGGGGGAAAGGGCCACAGCATCACCCGTGGAAGGCTCTGTTCTCTTCTGAGGCACATCACAGACACAAGACCTCACACCCACATGGGTCAGCCTTCTCCAAAAGCTCCTAACATTCTATCACCAACAGCTTTCTCTTCTTGCTCCACCCATTCCCTGGAATTTTCAAGGATACATTATTCCTCATTTTGTTCCTGCACACCAGCAGGAATAAAGAGGTGCCACACTTTGGTCTGCACACCAAAGCACAGAGTCACAGGTAAATGTCTACGAAAGCAACACCAACATTCCACTGTCCTTGGGAACACACGTCCCAGATTCCCACAGCACCACAAGCACACACTTCTGGATGCTGAGCAAGAACTAATTAGATGTCTTTCTATTAAACAATTGAAGTACATTTTAATCAGCAGCCTGAAAGCTTCAGAGCATTCCCGAGGGAGTGCAACGCCACTGAAAGGTGCAATGTCACCTTTTCCTGGATGCAGTGGCAGAGTTTTCTAAAAACACACCAATACAGGAAATACCTGCAGACACATTTCAGTGCTCCTGTGAACGCTGCCAGCGTCCAGGGAGGTGCCTGGGGAATGCTGAATTCATGCTCCAAACTGCAGCTGAGCCTCGTGGTCACTGCTGTCACACGTGGGTGTGTCCCACAAAGTACACACGAATTCAGGGTACCTCACACTCCCCACCAACAGCAACACTCCCAAAACACACAGCCCCAGACACGGACACTGCTCTGGCCATTTCTGCCAAAGAGAAGGCAATGCCTGATTTTGACATGTCCAAAGCGTTTGAGCTGAAAGAACCTAAAAAATGTCACACGTGTGATACTAAGCAAACAAGAATTTCATTTAAGCCAAGAACATGAGCAGAAGGAATGGAAGAGGCCCAGCATCACTGCTGTCATCACACTGGGCTGGCTTTTCCCCAGCAATGACTGCTTCAACCACGGAGGTGAGAAGCAAAGGATGAAAGGAGGAGAGGGGAACTCTGGTCAGGGACAAAACTTCCTTCTAAACAAGGAGGTGCTGAGAGGGAGGAACTCACCAGAAATCTACTACATAACTGCACCACACCCAAAGTGACCACAACCCCTTTGCTCCGGGGAGATAAAGGGGAGCCAGGGCAGACACCAGCCCTGCCAGCCCCAGACAGTGACACCAGGGCTCTGGGCTGGCACCACGGAGGGGAGCCCTGGACACTGACCCTGGGAGTGACCCTGGACACTGAGCCTGGACACTGAGCCTGGACACTGAGCCTGGACACTGAGCCTGGACACTGAGCCTGGAAGGAGGCAGCCCTGGACACTGACCCTGGACAGTGACCCTGGAAGGAGACAGCCCTGGACACTGACCCTGGACAGTGACCCTGGAAGGAGACAGCCCTGGACAGCGACCCTGGACAGTGACCCTGTGAGTGCTCCATAACCACTTGACAGCAGCTGATTTTTACATGAATGAGAAACCAGTCACAAGCAAGATCAACACGTGTGAACACACTTCAGGAAGACAGAAACCCCCCTTTTTATCACTGTTATCACAAAGAATTTGACAACTCCATACCTGAAGGGCACTACCCCTCAGTCACAGGTGGCTGGAGCTGCAGCAGCCCGGGGCAATCTGCAGAAAGAGGGGATCCCTCTGCAGCTGCCCTGGCTTTCCCAGCACAGGCACTGCTAACAAACACCAGAGCCATTCTCCCCCTCCCTTCCTAGCATATGCTGAGACCCAGGACTGACATTTTCCAGCTGACTTCCTGCGACAACTCCAGACTCACTTTTTAACTTTTTAATACACATTGACAGCATGTAATTTTTCCAGAGTTATAAACACAGTCACTGCGAGTCTCAGACTCCCAGATTGTTTTCTCCATGCACCACCTTTTCCCATATACTCCCCACTTCCAATCTTGTAAATCAAATACAGACAGTGCACAAGTTTCTGCATGAGCAGCAGTAAAGAGTAAGTTGGTTTCTGTAAGTGAAGCACAACACAGAACGGTTCTCCTCCTGAGATGGTCTTTGTGCTATTTTTGTCCCAAAGCAAATTAGTGTTTTGAAATTATCATTATTATTACTAAATAGAATTCCTTCCAAAATACCTCAGCTGTTGAACATTTAACTGCTAGTTTGCCCAGAAGGCAGAAAAAACAATTTGACTTCACTATAAACACCTTTTTTTGCAACACGGAGCAAATGAACTATATTTTAAGTAGTTGATTGTTGGGAAAAGAAAATAAAAGCACATCTTTTCAAAACCACATTGTCTTGCCTTCTTTATAATTACTGAATCAGAGAGATTCATCTTTCAACACCTGAAACTGCAAAAGGTGATCAGCTGTCTCACAGGTGTCTGTAAGACAGCTCTGCTAATCAGACCACCTGACCAGCCTTCGGGGATCTCCTGGAGGCTTAATCCCTCATTTACTGGGATATTCAGAGCTGATGGTCAAATACTGCAGGTCATCTTGTTATGGCCTAGTCTCTCTAATGCCAGAGATGAGCACCTACAACATTCTACAAGTTATAAACAATCCCAAACCCTTCATTTTAGGGATATCCCTCCAGAAGGCACAGAAATGATCCCGGAATAACCATGTAAACACACAATTTTTATGGTTCCTTCAGTCCCAGAATCACAGGCCCGAGAAAGAGCTGTGGCAGCATCAGGTGTTGTCAGCAATTTGCCAGGTTATTAGCAGGGAAGGCAGGGGGACTGCAGCCCTGATGAGGACAGCTGAATTCACTTTGTTCAAGGCTGCTGCTCTGCCAAAGCCCTGCAGACACTTCCCAGGCTGTGCAAGGGACAGCACAGCACCACCAGCCCCACTCCTCAAACGCTTTCCATTAAACATCTGCACTCCAGCCAGCCTAAGGGCTGCTGTGCACTGACTCAGAGCAATTCACTGAAGCCTTTCTTTAGTGTCATTCACCCTTTTAGTGAACTCACACTACCCCTTCTTTAATCCATCAGTAAAGTTGTGTCTTTGCCAAACACAGGACTCTAAAATGAACTTGGTTTCATTGTTTTTCACGTGAAACAAAGACCAGTAACTGACTGGGACTTCCATGTCGTCCTTATGAGATGAAAAAGATGTTGACAAATTCCAGCCAAGAACTCCAGCAGCGAGTAAGAGAAGACTTTGCTCCAGCCCACCCAGAGATCCTGTCCCTCCTGCCTCTGGCCATACAAGGATCACAACTCACCACTGAGAGCTGGCTCCACGTCGACCTCAGGGGCTTATAGTGAAAAACAACCTTGTCATCCAACTTCTGCTCCTGGGGCTCAGACTCTTCATCAGAATCTATGTCCAGAGCTTTTTCCTTATAGTTCTGATACAGTACAGCATTTTCTGTCAAACAGCAACAGTATGTCAGTCATTGCTAGAAAGTTAGTTTAGCTGCTCTCATAAAAATTTAAAGTAACATTTAAACAATGAAAGAAACCAAAGTGTCACTGTGCTGCTCACACTCCAGGAGACAAAGATAGCAACTGATTTGGGCTGGACAATGGTGCAGTACAGTGACAATGGATCACTGTACCCAAAGATCCTCCCAGACCGAATTAAAGAACAGATGTGGCCTTTGTCAAGAAAAAAAATAGCAAACAGTTTTTTCTTCCTTGGTTTGCTGTACCCAGTTCTGTAATTAAGCAGCAATTAGAAAATGGGATTGCGTGTCAGTGGAGCAGTCACTGTTCTGCAGGTCTCACTATTACCATGTCCAGGAAAAGCAGCAACCCCTCTTCTGTCAACTCTAAACACCGTCTTCACATGTCACTGTCTCACAATTCCAGAGATCTGAGGTCAGAACTATTCCCAGCAGAAAGTTACAAGCCTGTCTGAGTAAGCCTGAGACTATGAACCTTAGGAGCAGACAGACTCACCATGTATGTGAGCTGTGCCATCATTAATCCAGCACTATCAGTGCCAAAGGAACACAGGTGGAGCTCCTGCTGCTCCCAACCCTCCCGGCCACACAGCCCTGCCAACAGCAGTGAGCCAGGGCACAAATCCAGCACCACAAAAACCCACAGAGGAACGAAGCCATTAGGCAGGCGGGCTCTGAAAGGTACTTTTAGATGGGCCAGGCTTTGGATAACATCCAATCTCCCCCACCAGGGGAAGGGGAACTGAAGTGGAAGTTTGGCTGCTCCAGGCAGGGCCCCAAGTCCTGCAGTCCCACACGTGGCTGGGTGGGTCTGTCCCCCCTGCTCACACCCTCAGCCCCACCCCAGTGCTGACCAGCTGTGGCCTCTGGAGCAGCTCCTGGGGACGGGGCTGTAGAGTTTATCCACTTTTAGCAGAGGAACCTGTTACAGCAACTGAACTGAGGGAGGCGTTACAGAGAAAGTTATTGCATTACAAAGTTCTTAGCTGGGATCATCCAAGACAGAGAGGAGCCATTGGAAGAGAATCTAAAAAACATCATCAGGAGACAGTGTGAGAAGAGATAAAGAGTAGGAAAGGGGATGATGCAAAGAGAACACAGCGGGAAGCTTTGAAAACAGAAACAAGAGGAAGGTGACACAGCAGCTGAGATGACCTCGAAGAGCATTAAGCAGAGAAAAGCCAAGAGAGTAGCAGTTATTTTAACAGAGCTTCTGTGGACTCATCATAGATGTTTTCTTGTTGGAATGTTGGGAAAAGCAGCAAACTTGGCAAAACCCAGAATTAACGAGAAACACAAAAACACAGCTCCACAGACAGTGTTTTGGTGACACTTAGATTTGAAGCCTAGGCAGCAAGAAAAGAAAATGCTCAGAGAGTCAAGGGCTCAGCCCAGCAGCCGGAGCTGATGAGAAGGCAGAAGCAGCTGTGTAACCCCCGGGCCAGAGCAAGGACTCAGGTGTGTGGGGCAGGGATGGCCCCAAACCCATAAGGGATCAAATGTCCTGCAGCTGGGCAGATCCCAGCACAGGCACAAGGCAGAACCACATGGAGGAGCCCAGGATGGACCTGTCGGGGCTGAGGCAAACAGCCAACAGCTCACTTTCTAGGAGGGACAGGAGCTTCAGTGGAAAAGAAGCCCTTGACACACCTTTTTATCTGCCGCTTCATACTCTCTAAAATATCCCTAAGGTACGTCTAGTGCCAAAATTACAGTCCCACATCTCAGTGACATTACTGAAAAACAAGGCACTGAGTCTTTGACTCCATACAAAGGAAGTGTGCAAAATGATCCTGAGGTTCATTTCCCTTGGGAGTTATTAGCAAATCTGGACAGAACAGGGCTCACCTTCCCCATCAAACGTCCCTTGTCCTTTCAGCATCTTCTGCAGATAATTTTAACAGAAAAGAGAGATATGTTAGAAGCAGGTGAATGCAAAATAATCACAGTAACAAGAATATCTGTTTTATTCAAGATTCGGGCACCAAATCAACAGGCCCTAAACTGTAAACTTCTGATGTTGGACAAGAGTTCAGTAAAAACAACTGAGTCACCAGGGAAAGTGAAAAGCTGCTCTAGTTTCATTTCTCTCATGCCTTGTTTAGATGTATTTTCCCTGGGTTTCAAGAGCACACTACACTGCCTTGAGAGGGTTCAGTGAACCTACAACTCATCCCCGTGTCCCAGGGCTTTCCGTGGAGGCACAGCACTGAGGCTGCCCTTGCATCTGCAAACAAAACCACTGTGAGCACTTTGTGAAGGAGCCTCCTGAGAGCACAACAAACCTCTGAAATGAAACAGCTGCCGTGGTGCTGCAAGTCCCAGGGCCCAAGAGCCTATTTAATAAAACACGACTTGCGGAGAACTCTAAGGACAGTGTCACGTCCTCCTATCTTAGACATAACTCACTGTTTTAAGTCCTCTACCAAACCAAACCACCCCACTCTCTGCAGCTGTTCACAAGTTCATCAATTCCTATTACACCACTTGCAGTGTTTTCACAGAAGCATCCACTACCATAACTTCAAACTGGCTGAAATCTGCCATAAAGCTGATAATTATTTTAAAAGCTGCAGCATCAGCTCCTGGCTCGGTGTACTTTATTACACAGAAATCTATGAATACATTTCATACAGTAACAAGTCACATTTAAAACAAGGAAATACAATATTACACTATGACAAGTAAAAGAACACTATCAGTATGTCTTCATAATTTAATACAGTAACATTCAATGTGAGTCTTCTACGGGACTACAACCAAGATTTAAAAACAGGCATGCTGCTTTTACTTTTGGGCATTAAAGGTAGAATACCTGAAGTGATTTCTATCAGTTTAAAAATTACTCAGTGATTTTTAAAAATACTTTAGAAGTTATGTCTCAGATAGAAAAGTGAGGGAGGAAGTTCATTTTTCTGTCTCTATTCTAGCCTCCAAACTCTATTGAGACAATGTCCCTTTTTTTTCCTGTTTACTCCTTTCTGGGACACAGGTTTTAAGCCCGCGGTTCGCTTGTCAAAGCTGGAGAATCTGGCAGGAAAGGCAAACAGGAGGCAGCCAGAAAAGGCTCTGATCCTCCTGGATTTCAACAGAGCCTACCATCTCCAATACCTCACTCGGAAACCAACACTTTTAAAACTCACAGTAACTACGAAAAGTTTTGTGTTAGCGAAGAAACAAACTGAAAACTCCCAGCATTCAGAGAAATGCACAATCAGCAGGCCACGCTCCCACGGAGCCAACACCTTCACCCATCGGCACACCTTACCTTTATCCTCCCCAGGCTCGAGAACTTCTCCTTATCTTCAACCACCGCTTTCAGGATGGGCTGGGACATTCTGTTTTTCTTGTTGCAGTTGGCGGAGCCGTCCAGCTCCACGCCGCTGACCACGGCCCGGCGGTAGGACGTGGAGCGCAGCCCGCGCCGCAGCGCGCCCGGGCCGCCCTCGGGCTCGTCCTCGGGGTCGCTGCCCAGCCCCAGCCGGGGGGTCTCCACCAGGCTGCGCACCTTGAGGCCCCGCTCGTGGCCCGGGCCGCGGCCCAGGGGCCGGCTCTCGGCCAGGCTGCGGGGGATCAGCTGCTGCGAGCCCACCCTGCGCTCCGCGGGGCCGGCCGTGCTCAGCGGTGCGGAGGGCTCCGCCAGCCGCCCCGCCGGGGCTCCGCCAGCCCTGCCGCTGCCCGGGGATCCCCCCGGCACCTCCGGGGGCCCCCCAGCCCTGCCGCTGCCCGGGGATCCTCCCGGCACCTCCGGGGCTCCGCCAGCCCTGCCGCTGCCCGGGGATCCCCCCGGCACCTCCGGGGCTCCGCCAGCCCTGCCGCTGCCCGGGGATCCTTTCGGTACCTCCGGGGCTCCGCCAGCCCGGCCTCTCCCCGGGGATCCCCCCGGCACCTGGGGGGCCTCGGCAGTCCGGGGGCACGGTGCGGGCTGAGCGCTGGCTCCGAACACGATCCGCTCCTGCTGCGGGGTCAGCGCGGGCAGCCCCGCTGTCCTGGGCGGCCACGGCCGGCGGCCCTGCCCGCTGCCCGGCGGGGAGACGGTGCCGTTGGCGGTGGAACCGACGGGGCCGTCCGGAGCCAGGGCGACCACCCGGGAGCGCCGCTCCGGGGGCAGCGCGGGGGAGCCCGGGGGCCGCACGGTGCCGTTGGACACCGACCCCATGGCGGGGCTGCCGGGCGAGGGGCTGCCGGCGGGCTGAGGCGCGGAGAAGGCGCACCTGTCCTCCACGGGGAAGTCGGTGACGAGCACTCCGCTGGGGCTCTGGTACGACTGCGGCCGCGGCTTGCTCCAGGCGAGGGGCTGCGGCCGAGGGGTCGCTCGGCGCCTCCAGCGCGGCGCGGCGGGGCCCGTCGGGGGCTGCCCGTCCATCGCCGCCCGCCCGGCGCCGCTCCAGGGAGGCGGGCGCGGAGCGCGGCCCGGCCGCCGCCACAGCCCCGCCGGGCGCGGGGCCAGCGCGGGGAGGGCCGGGCACAGCCGCACCGCCCGCTCCCGGGGCCGCTCCCGCCCCACCTGCGGCTCGGCTGGGGGCGGGCGGAGCGGCGCTTCCGCCGCCGGCACAGCCCCGGTGCCCGCCCGGGCCGCGCAGGGGCCGTGCCCGGGGTCCCGGGGTGAGCTCTGGGCCGGGGCCGTGCCCGGGGTCCCGAGGTGAGCTCCGGGCAGGGGCCGTGCTCGGGGTGAGCTCCGGGCAGGGGCCGGGGCGCGGTACCGCGGGGTCGGGTGAGGAGGGCCGCGGGCAGGACGGGCGGTGTTTCCCGGCCCGCGGTTCCCAGCAGGGACCCGCAGGTGTCCTGCCGGGGAAGGATTTGTTTCACTGTCCGCCTGGCACACGGCCGAGCCGGCAGGGCCATCCCCCCGTGCCTCGGCCGTGCCACCGGCTGTGCCCCACACCTGCCCGTTCTTAGCCGCGCCTGGCCGGCTGCGCTGCCTCACTGCCCAGAGAGGAGAAAGCTGCGGAAGGAACAGCTGTGGTAGAAAAAACGGCACGTAGACAATGTATCTGCTGGGAATTCGGACAAACTACAGCACCCTGAAAAACCTGCGTCTGTAAAAATGGTGAAACTTGGCTGTGACTTTGGGACAACATACAGCTTCGACGTGCATTAAAGGAGAACAGCAGGTTTTAAAAAGCAAAACAAAATATATGCTCGTTTGTGTGCCAGAGCACGAGCTCTTCCCACTCCAGTGGCCCAGCCAAGGGTCTCTGCCCTCCCAGGAGAGGAGAGCTTCAGCACAGAGTCCTGAAATAAAGTGACATGGGCACCTTTCTGCTCTGTTACATTCAGCAGTGATTACAACGTCCCCTTATTTTGTTATCTGCTCCTCTACAGTTAAAATCTGCCTCTGCTTCCACTGGAAAAAAGTATCCCTATGTTTCAAAAACCATCCTGTCACAGCACGGGGAGCACTTACATGAGAAACTAGCTCCACTATTAAATGCCACATTGGCTAGGAATGTAAAATACAATATAGAATGCTCCCCTGGTACTGAATCACGAGGCTGAATTGTTGGTCTGGTTTCTCCCAAACACATGAAAGGCAGAATCCAGGTGTGATGTGTTCCTGTGTAATTGGTGCTGGAATGTTTGGAGGTGCTGGAGGCCAGGCCCTGCCAGCACGGCGAGGGCTCTGCTGTGCACAGTGTGAACCACTTGCATGGGCACTCACTCACTTAGGCTGAACTTGAAGGGAGAGGGGACAGAAGAAAAGATTGTTACATTTGTAATTGTCCTCTCCATACTTGCAAGACTTGAATTTGCCAGATTTCATGAATCAGAAAAAAAATTGGAGTGGGTTGAAAGTGCTTTCTTATCTTTTTAAATATATGAAAAAATTAATTTATACTGAGTCTGTTGAACAATCAGAAAAAAATGTAGAGGAAGATGTAAGGACCACACAACCCTGTGTACATGCACTTAAACTTCAGTTACATTATTAATTCTTCTGCCAGGAGAACCCAGTAAAACAAAAAAAATCTTGCTAAGAATCAAATTAAGCAATGCGAAAAGAAATTAAAATGAATAAATGTTTATGTTCACAAATGAGACAAGACTGCACATTGGCTCTCCAGCTTCAAATAGCCAGAGCTGAAGGGAGAAGCCACAGGCAGAACCTAAGATGCTGGTTTAGTTGTCACTTGGGATTTCCCAATGGATTATTTCTAAAATTATCTCTCAACTTTCCGCATGAAATTGCCAAGCAATTGGATATAGTTGAAGCATATTACTTAACTCATAAATCCTAATTATTAATGACTGAGGTAATTAGCTTTTACAAGATTATTCTCTTGCACATACTTATTCACTGTGCTACAATTACAGGAGTCATTTTGATTCCTGAACAGCCACCTCAGTGTTCCATTTCATGCACAGTAAAAGAGAAATAAAACCTTACAATAAAATTGCGATTATAAGAAAAGTAAACTCAACTCTGTAATTTAAGAGAAGGAAGAAGTGTAAACGTGGTTATTAAGCCTTCCTACAAAGGCAGGTCACAGTGAAGTCGCTGAGGGTGTTGTGCAGCCGTGCCCAGAGCTGAGCTGCTCCCAGCCCAGGCAGGACAGTGTGTCCTTCCCTGGGGCCACATCCCTGCCCGGCACAGAGCCCGGAGTGCTGCACCCCTGGCATGGGGGCAGGAACCTGCAGGGAAGCTTTCCACCCCTCCTCACGGCACTGCAGTTAACGCAGATACAGACCTGGAGCCTTTATCAGGGAGAGTTGAAGGGAACCTCCCATTTACCGACCGCAGGGGCTGACTGCTGGTGTCAGGAATGGGCTCCAAAGCAGAGGAGTTCAGTGCCTGCCTGCAGCCAAACCCTCGGGGATACCCAGAGCCCACGTTGATCATAAGCAGCATGAGGCAGGAGCAGGTTCAAGGGTGTGCACAGATATGGGGGAACGGGGTTATTGCCTGAGAATGGAGGATTATTCATCTCCTCCCTACATCCACATCAAAAGCACACTTTGCCTCTCTGTGCAATCCAGGAGCAGAACCAGCAGTGAGACCTGGCTTTATGTCTGACCCAAATGCTTCACGCCTCAAGCACAGTGCTCACTCACTGTGTGCTGCAGGATGGTCCCGGCCGTGCCCTGCAGCCTCAGAGCTGTGCAGGTGAGCCTGGCTGCTGCCTCTGGCCTCCCCAGGACCATTCCCAGCACATGTGTCCCCTCTGTGCCTCCCGGGAGGCTGCAGAGGCTCCAGCTGCTAGTTAATGCCCAAAGGAATGGGCTCCGTGTCCCGTCTGCGTTAAGTGCCAGCCCGGGAGGAGCAGGGTCAATAACATTCTTCTGGAACTCTTGTGTTTCCCTGCTCACAGGCAGCTGAGGAAGAGCCAGCCGTGCTCAGAGCCAGTCTCTGTCCCACAGTTAGCATGCAGATAAGGCTCCCTCTGTCCCACAAAGCCCCTTCCCAAGCACAGGAGGGACAGGGGTCACCACGGGCAAAGAAAAGACGAGGTGTCAGTGTGACAGAGCCAGGCGCTGGCGGGATCCTTGTGTCGCTGCTTTTCCAGGGCCGTGAACCCAGCGAGGGGAGCCTGTCTCCAATGCCAGCAGCAGGATTTTCCCGAGGAGGACACGGTTACTCCAGCAACACAGGCAGCCCCACAGCACTGCCGGCCACAGCAGCAGCAAGGGTCGGCCCTCCGACCCCCTGCCTCCTCTTTCTTTTCTCTACAACTCTGTGTAGGCTGTGAGAGACTTTACTCTGAGAGCTGCTCAGCCAAATTTTAACTGTAAATCAATCCAAGATGGCAGAAGACATTTAATTATTCCTATTTTGCTCTTAATTGTTTTTTGCTGTTGCTGAAATACTCAGCGATAATAGAAAGCTTTGCAGCATTAACTAAAAAGCTTTTAGTGGAAAACGACGTCTCATTGTACTACAGGAATAAAGGACCTGGTCATGCCCGTGGAGCACCAAAGTTGAAACAAGATGCTGTTTTACTGCTGAACTGGGATGAAAACAAAACGAGTAAGAAAGAATGAGTGCCCAAGAAACAAAACTGAGGAGTGAGGTACTGCTGCCTCTGTCACTCTTGTCACGGCGGTTACAAATTCTTGTCCGTGATTGTAAAATTAACTTTGTATTTGCTAATATTTAGACTGATATTGCTTGTTTCCCAGCTGATTTCCCAGCACTATTTCCTGATCATGTCTCTTCTGCCTCAGAGGTGGGTGCAGATTGTCCCATCTGTGAGAAGAGGAGGTACCTGGCAGCTCACTCATTTCTAGAGTGGATTGGCAATTTTCCAACAGGAAGTAGTTGAGATTTCAATATGTTAACCTTATTTTGTGTGTTTGTATTTCATTTTGTGATGTGAAAAACATTTTCTGACTTGCTTGAATTATATGTCCTTTGGTTTTGCTTTTAATTTCCAGCACAGTTTATACCTCCCAGTACTTTCCCCAGTAAAACTCCCACAGGCTTCAGGCCCAGTAGGATTAGGTCAGTGTAACATTAAAGTAGGTAATTTCTGTCAAAGGTTATCAAACTTCCAAAAGTTACACCTGTTCCTAATTTTTGTTCAGTGATCATGAAATGAATCTGAATATTAAAAGAGAATTGTGAAACTGGGAAGTGAGTCCCTTCACCTCCAGTTTAGTTATGTACATTTTATTCCAGTTTTACAATTCCATTTTAAAATTCTGACAGTGAATTTCCTCTTGGTAATTCAAAGACCATTCTTTCCAAAGGAGAACAGTTAAGAGAAAGTCCTAGAAAATGTAGATAAAAGCTGTTTAATCTGATGGCTGTAGTTCATAAGATGTTGCTATTTAAAGAGTTTGCAGGATTTCAAACATCTCCCAACAAAAGGATGGAGGCACTGCTTGCCATAGCTGAGGAGTTTTTGTGGTTGCCATTAGAAACTCACCAAGCTGGGAGCCTGCAGGGACACTCTGTGCAGCTCAGGGCTGGAGTGCTGGCTCTGCTCTGTTCTCCCTTTGTCAGCTGGGCTCAGAAATGCCCGAGCAAGTGACAGGGGGACAGGGGCAGCTCTCCAAAGAGCTGCTGCCTGTTCCCTAAGTTTGGTTACTGCTGGCTTTTTTGGTGTGGTTTTAATTTATTTCTTTTCTTTTAAGGAATGTACACTCTGCCCATACAGAAATAACTAAAAAAACAACTTAAGTAAAGGAGAACCCAAATGTTTTTTATTTGTTTCCTTGCAGATAGACAGTAATTTTTGGGTGTGGTACATCACTGCCACTCTGCAGTCAGCCCCTCAGGCTGTGACTCCCAGCCCTGTGCCTTGGCCAGCCCTGCCCTTCCCGGGAGGTTTGGGGTACCCACGGCTGACTGGGGACCCCACAGGCCCCTCTGACTCTGCAGATGGGGCAGCTGCTGTGAACAGAGGCTGAGACTTTCCAAACCTGACTCAGGGGAGATAGCTGAGCCCCAGGGAAGGGCTTGCCTTGGCCGCGTGGCTCACCTCAGCTCTGGTTGACACGGCAGAGGTCGGTCAAAGGTTGGACTCCCTGGTCTTAGAGGTCTTTTCCAACCTAACTGGTCTTGTGATCCTGTAATTGGGGTGATTTTAGAACTGCTGAACCTGATTGAGTTTCAAACAACTGATTAACCTGCAGTTATGTGCCAGATTTCCCCTTTGCTGCATTGAAATGCTGGAATTTTGTGAATGCCATAGCAACAGAATGAGAAAGTGAGGAAATCTGGAGTGCGAGGCAGGGAAGCTTGTGTCTGTTTTCCTCTAATGAGCTGAAGCTCAGAAGTGTGCCTTTCCCCCTTAAACTCCAGTTTCCCATTCGTGCTCCCCACAGCCAGGCTCCACGCCTGGCTTGGCTGCAGTCCTTCAGTGGAAACTATGCAGGGATGGATGTGCAGAGCTGGGCCTGCCAAGGCCTGGGGACCTTCATTACTCACCCCAACAAGCCCAGGCTCTGGGCTGACTGCGCCCCATTGGACCCAAATTACCACGAGTTTGACCCAATTCCCTGACCTGCTTCGTGAGAGGACTCTCACATTTCCCCATCCCCCGGTGCCTTTCCTAAACATTTTGAAAAATTGGCACTTCTCTTATTATCTTTCCTCTCCAAGCTATTAAAAGTGTTCCTAATTCAACTCTGATCCTCCTAATTAGCTCAAATACATTTTAATTAGTGGGATTTATTCTGCTGTTGGACGTGCCAAAATTCAACTCTATGGTTTCTCTAAGCTCAGTTTCTTGAGTTGTCTCCTTTCCAGTCAGATCCAAGCTCTAATTCTCTAGCGGTCACTTCAGTGTTCTTCTCATTTGGAAATAATTTCTGTCACATTATCTAAGTCCTTTTTTCATCCCCCACCTGACTGTGACTTATTTCCTGACCTACCACACAGAAGAGAGTTGAAAGTCTAGACGTGCTGGGTGCAGTCCTGAGGAGGACAGGAGAGGGGGTGTGAAAACGAGGATATTGCAGGAGAGAAAAGCCCCTCAGCTGGAACAGCAGCAGGTCAGGAGCAGTGAGAGTCTGAGAATCCATACAGCACTTCTAACAAGACTGAAAAGAGAGAGACGAGGGGGCAGAGACACTCAATGGGCCAAAACCACATTCCCAAAAGAAAGGAACTCTGGTTTCAAAAGGAAGGGATAAAAGGAGTGGATAGAGCAAGTCCTGCTCTGCCAAGGCCTCGGAGGCAGCAGCATGGCCAGTGCACTCTGCCTGTGCAGCAAATCCAGCTGAGGCCGTTCATTTTATCACTGAAACAAGTCCCCACAGACAAAACTATTTCATTGCTTTTTAGTTGGTTTCAAAATTAGTCAAGGACTGATTTCATTCCTTAAATCAAACTGAAGGTGATCAAGACCTTGCAAAAGGCTTTCTTCCAGAGAGGCGGGGGTGGACCCAAAAGGAGCAGAAGCCTTGCCCAGCATCACTGCCATGGAGAATAAACTGGTTTATAAACGTTAATAAAGAGTTTAAATGCTTTTCAAGTTACTCTGACAGAACTTGGCACGAGAGCCAGGCAAAATGATTTCTTCCAGCAGGTCAGCGTGGGCCCGGCACGGAGCAGAGGCCGGGCAGGGTCCCTCCGCATACTTTACCTAGTTGGGAAGAGCTGGAGCAGCAAGAGCCTGGCTCAGAGCGAGAGGACACGCTGCTCCGGGCTGCACCGGCCCTGCAAACACCCTACAAGTACCGGGAAGGCGGCGGGAGCGCGGCATCCCCGCGGTGCCCGTGGAAACGGGGAGGAGGCGCCGGGACCGCGGCTCCGGTGCCCGCAGCATCCCCCGGGCTGGGCAGCCCCGGCAGCGCCGCTCGCTGTCCCCGGCACTGCCGGCCGTGTCCTCCGGGCAGCTGAGAAAGGCCCTGCACGGACTGAGCCCCCGCAGTGCCCCCACAGCACAGGGACACCGCTCTGTGCCCTCCTCGGTGATGAGAGGGAGCCTGTGGATTGTGAGTCCTGTTCCAGCACCGCTCATATTTGTACATGGCCTGACGGTGCTTTGTGTTTCATTTTTACAGGCTGCTGTTGTGTGTTTTGTGAGGAGGGTGTTTAAATGTTGAATTCTGCTCCTCTGGGGTGTAGAAGACAAAAGGTAGGAATGGATTAAGATACCAGGCATACAGCAAAAACATTTCTTTCTCAGAACATGTTGCCTGGCTTCTTCCTAGCGAGTTCTGTTAAATACCTCCGGATTCATCTGTGGTGTCAAAGTGCTTTTGTTTCATTTACAGTTTTACTCAGTTTCTCAGGAGATGAAAGGGAAATAAAGTGACTGAAAATGTTTTCAAATGCAGTCTGAAAGCAAGAGAAACCTTTTGTTTCATTCCTTGGAAACCCCAAAAAGAGAACTGCGAGGAGCAGTTTGCTGTGAGACTCAGTGCTTCCTGTTCTGCTTGTTCCTGCATGTTCTTTCTCCCTTAAGAATTTAGACAAACAAGAAGAGGGACACTCAGCCACTGGCATGCTCTGCCCCGGGGTGCTGAATTCAGCTGGCACTGCCCAGCCCTGTTCAGCACCTCCCCTGCAGGGTCAGTGCAGCCATGGAGAACATTCCCTGGGCGTGCTGTGATGCACTCTGATCCCGTGTTTGTCAGTGAGAAAAGCCAGACACTGGAAGGAAATAGAGAACACGTTATTCCCTCTAAGACAGCAGGGAAGAACATGTGTTACCAGCCAGTTTGCTCTGCTCAATACCTACTTGCTCTGTATCATGATTAATCAATTCTTCAAGTAGCAGGAAAACCAAAGTACATGATTTAGTCATCTCCCTGTGAGTTACATGGCTCTTTGAACAGACCAATTTTTTAAGCTCAGAGATGTTAAAAATCAGATAGAAGTGCTTTCATGAGGTGAACTGTCGTGTACTGAGGGGAGAGAATGTTCATTTTTGTCAAACAAGGTTTTCCCATCTGTATATTTATGGATTTCCCTGGGTGCAGTTTTGTGTGTACCTTGTGGACTCCTGTGACGTGGCAACAACTGCACAATAAAGCTCCTGGAAAGGAATTTGGCCTGACAGTGCAGCGGGAGCCCAGCACAACCCACACCTCTCCAGTTGTGCAATGAAAGATTCTTAACGTCCCAGCTCCTTTGGGAATGCTCCTAAAGGGGTTTGCTGATTGAGAATTAGTTTTTAAGCTAATGCCAAATACAAGTTTAAATCAGTACACAATAAAAATCAAGTTCCTTGTGTCCAGCTGGGATGTGAGGGGAGTCCCTGAGCAGCTTCAGCACTGACCTTGGGCCATCGAGGGAAACAGCAAACTGTCACCCACTAGACACAGTGAACCAGCTTGTTTTTGTAGCTTCATTTTCTTAGTGGGATAAAAATAAAGAATTTCTTAGAGGAACTAACGATCTCAAGAACAACACACTAATTAAATGGGGTGTTTTCAGACCAAGAAACCGTGCATATGCCTTAATGAAACAGGCATGCAACTGTTCAACTTGTACCCTGATCCTCTTTACTTTGCTGTTGATGTTTAACCTGATTTCTACCCACGGTAACATTCACTGCAGCACCTCAGGGCAGGAGGAAACGGAGTTTGGAACAGCCATTCCTTGCATTGCTGAAAGGCCTCAGCCCCAAAACATCACAAGAACTGGGAATGCTCAGGTTCTGAAGGCAAGGCAGAAACACTGAGCAGTGACAACACCAGTCTCTGCTGTGCATTGTAACCACTGCCCAGTGTCCCCAGTGCTGCAGGGCCCAGCACAGCACACAGCTGCTCCAAGGGCAGAATCCAGCCTCTCCAAGGGAGAATCCAGCCTCTCTCCAAGGGCAGAATCCAGCCTCTCTCCAAGGGCAGAATCCAGCCTCTCCAAGGGCAGAATCCAGCCTCTCCAAGGGCAGAATCCAGCTGCTCTGAGGGAGGCTTGTCCTTCATTTTAACAGGTTTTGCCTGGAGCACAGGATACAACAGCCTGCTGGGTGTCCAGCCACAGCCAGCCAGGGATTGAGAGTTTAAAAAACCATTCCCAAAGCTCCTGAGAATTCCAAGGGAAATATTTAAGGCAGAAGCAAGATACATTCGAAAGGACAGCCAGCTGCAGATGCTCTTATCCTTGTGAGTGAAAAGCTAGGAATACTTGAAATACTCCAGATAGTTATGACTGGGCAGCAAACACCATAGCAAAGATCTCTTTGTTTTAAGTAAACCATTAACAGAGCAGCCCAATCACAATGATAAAAACCACACTGATATTCTTGGACTGAACTCCCTCACTGTAACTGTCCATCCAAAACTAAAGCTGCAAAAACTGAGACACTTTCAATAGGGGAAAGAAACACATAAAGAACAAACTCCTGGGACACAGAGTTTGGAAAGCTGATCCAGCTTTGAAACACAGGAGGTTTACGAGAAGTATGATGTATTCCAGCAAAGGAGGTCTGCTCTAAAATTTCAGTCCAAAAATAGTCTTTCTCACAGAGTCCTACTCTGAATGAATACACAATATTAATATAATTAGAAACCTTTCTTTGTCCTTCATATAGTTAAAATCCAATTCCTAATTACCAAATTGATTTAATCCAAGGTTATGTTTTCAGAAAGAAAAGTGTGTTTTAACAACAATCCATACCTGGTTTCATAAATTCCTTGCATTGTTGCACCTGGAGGGATTTAGGTACCAATATATTTGGTGTTATTTACACAGTTTCTATTTTGAATGAAACAGGTTTGTGGAGGAAAAGAAAACTAATAAAAATAAGAGTTTCTCTGTTCTCCTGTCTTTTATGTCACCACATACACAGGTGACACAGCTAGGAAATAAGTCTTTAGTTGGAATATCTGCAGTTTTTATGTGGAGTTCTATACCCACAGGAAACTGATATGGAAAGGGAGAAGGTAATGATAAGGAAACCCCTTTTCTCCAGTCTCATGCATCTCAGTCCTGCAGGACCTTGCCTTTATACACAAATTCTTTGCACACAAAGAATTTCTTCCTACCATGCTTCAATTAATTGCACAGTTTTGAATAAATTAAATATTCATCTGGCAGGCCCTCTGCTCCTGCACAGGTCGTGTCTGTTTAACAAGATCAGCCTGGACTGTCCCAAATCTGCTCACTCACCTTGTTTTCATAAAGCACAATTGTAGTTCTTCCCTTCCTTGGCAGAAAGCTCAGCAGCAGCGTGGCCTTAGTCCATTAAACACATGAAATCCCATTTGTAGGGGGTGAGCCCTTGGCTCCATCCCTGCCATGGGAATGTCTCTGGTGTGCTAACACAGGCCTTGGTGGCTGCCCTCATCCTGCTCAGGACAGGCCAGGGCAGCCAAGGACAGGACAATGTCCCCATCCTGATTCGGACAATGTCCCCATCCTGATTGTGTCACAGAGCCAAGGACAGGGTGAATTCCCCATCCTTGCTGTGCCAGTGTGTCAGGGAAATGTGGGCACAGTTCACACCAAGGCTGCTGCACAGGAACAGGGAGGAGGGATGCATTATTTGGGGATGAATAGGGAAACGCTGATTTTATTCTACATATTTCAAGTAAGGGATTACTTGGGCATTTTAGGCACATTATTGGATCTCTGTGTTTATTTGTACAAATGGACATCTTGTTTTGCCCAGAGAAAATGGAGCAAGGGAAAGGCACACAGAGGGGACCAGGGACAAGGACAGTGCCACTGCTCTGGGAGATGTCCCAAAGCTGGAAGGGCAGGACCAGGCACATCCCACTGAGCAGGAACAGGGCAGCTGGAGAAGCTGTGAAGGATCTGCATGGAGGGATCTGAGAGACCCTTCAGGGCGGTAAGAGCACTGGAAAGTCCCCTGAGGAATGAAGGAGTCGCAGAGGGAAGCGGGGCTGGAGGGGGAGCTCTGGCTCTGTGCCCACTCAGCTCTCCAGTCCTTTACCTGGCACACAGCAGTGCCAGGCCTGGTGCTGAGCAAGGGAAACTTCATGCAGGTCCTTCTCTTCTTTTAGCACGTGTATTTCATTAGTGTCACAGCAGTGTGTGCTCACACACTCTCACAAACCTTCACTGAAAAAGGAATCCCCCGTGTCAGGTTCCCTGTGGCAGCCCTGTCCCCTGCCCAGCTGAGCTGGGCTTTTCCCAGGGCAGCAGCTCGAGGACAGCCCTTGGGGAATTCACAACCTGTCACTGACACAGAGACCCCGGGGACTGTTCCCCACTGTCCCACTCCCCCCCAAAGGGGACAGATATCTCCCTCATTTATGCAATGGCAGGACGAGCAAATAATGAATCCCCAAATGGACTGTTCCTTCAGAAGGTCCCTGTAACCAGAGGTGATGCCAGGCTTTGCACCGAGCTTTGCACAGGGCTGAAGCACAGGACAGCAAATGGAAAGCAGCCACTGCTCACACATAAAAGCTCCTGTCAGGGCAAAAGAAAAGCTCAGCATGGTTTTAGTTCTGTATTTAAAAAATACAGTAGGGAAAGCTCTTCACAAAGCTAAACAGAGGCAGCTCAGCTGGCAGCTACAGCAGCCCCACATTAACGAGCTCGGAACAGGCCCATTCCCAATCCATTAGGAGAAAGATTGCAGGATACTATTTTTAAAAGATCCATTTCTCCACCAGGCCATGCACCATCCTTTCACTCACACATACTTCACATTTTGTCCATTCTCATTTTCTGTGGAGAAGTGAAAAGACTGTTCTGAGAAACCAAAATGGGACAGAATAGATTGAAATGTGCCTTTGTGATAAACACTGTTAAAGACTGCTCACTTAATAAAAAAAATTATAAAATGAGTCCTTTAAAAAAATAATCACATGTAAAGCAGGGATAATTGCTATGATTCTTAAACAACTTAGGGATTATTTCATACATTTCAATACCTATTAAGGTTAAAACAGAGAGCAGAAGTGTCCTGCTTTGGAGATGATTTATTTCATAAGTCACTGCTAAACAGACACTGTGTCTTACAGAGAAATGGATGAGATGGAACAATACATGACTGGAGAGAGAATGTCCAAGACATGGAAAAACAAGTGAAGAACAGGCAGTTCCAACTTCTGCATTCACAGGCCAAGCCCCAGCCAGTGAAAATGAACAGATGACTTAATCACTTTAGTAAATAAGGGCTCTGTTTGGATGTCCCCAGTTTGGGAGAAAGTTCCTGTCAGGCTCCTTGCTTTACCCTCTGCCCTGGGTGCTGCAGTGCAGGGCTCTGCAGGGCACCAGCACTGTCCAGCCCCTGCTGAGCACTGTCCATCCCTCCTGAGCATTGTCCATCCCTCTCCAGCCCTGTCCATCCTTCCCCAGCATGTGGCATCTGGGACACCAGAATTCAAGGCCTATTAATCCTTTGTTTCCTCTGCAGTCAAATTCTGTGGAAGATAAACAGCTGAAGTTGTCCATGACTTACATTCCCAGACTGATAAGCTTGTTTCCAACCAACCTTTACGAGTCTCCAGAGGAAACTGGAGTGTGACTAAAACTTCAAAGGTGGAAAAAGTGTGAAAATGTTTGACCTTGGTCATTGCTTCCCCTGGTAGCAACAGAAGAATTACATTCAATCTTTTTTTCACCTTATTTTACAATATATTTCCAAAAAGAGCCTTGCAGCAGGAGAAATGTGAAAAGCGAATGGAGAAAGTTAGATTTCCTTATCCTTGAGGAGATAAAGCTCAGCAAAGCCAAAGTGACCCTGAATAAAGTACTGGATAATAAATGGATAAGCCTTTCTCCCCAGCCTCCGTGGAAACTTACGACTCATTCCTAACAGCATTTTTCATCTGCTTTCAAAAGCTACCCAAGCTGAATTCACTGAAGGTTTTCTGCATCTGACTGATCTCACCTGGAGACCAATAATAAATAAGAGTTGATCAAAGAGTCCAAACCCCACATTCCTGAGCAGGCTAAATTACTGCTGACCCAATCCCACTTCAGTTCTGCCCACATGAAGTAGAGCTGCAGCAAAGACACCCAGTGTGATAATTGCTATTGGACATTAATTATGAGCTGTTTTCATTTTGCAGAGTTTTGCAGGGACAAGCATTCACCCAACCAGCAATTAAATCACTTGCAAAACCCCAGCTTGTAAGAGATAAACCAGTTTAAACAGATCCCCCAAGCAGCACGTGTAGGATTTGCAAAGACATTGCCTGACCCTGAGCTGCAGACACTGCTTTTCCTCACGTTGCTTCTGACTCCTGAGATGCCTCTGCTCACTGTCCTTATCTGCTCCAGCCTCCCATCCTGCATTCCTGCTCCCTGTTCCCGAGGCTGGTGCCTACCCCTGCACACACAGGGCGGCACAGGGCTTTTCTGATTTCCCCTTTGCCTGCCCAGCCATCAGCCACCATCCATGGCAGCTCTGGTGCCCCGTTCCCTTCTGGAAAGGATCCACAGGCATTTCTGGAAAGCATCCACAGGGCACTTGTGGAAAACCATCCATAGGACACTTGTGGAAAGGATCCACAGGCATTTCTGGAAAGCATCCACAGGGCACTTGTGGAAAGGATCCACAGGACACTTGTGGAAAGGATCCACAGGGCATTTCTGGAAAGGATCCACAGGGCATTTCTGGAAAGGATCCACAGGGCATTTCTGGAAAGCATCCACAGGGCATTTCTGGAAAGCCATCCACAGGGCACTTGTGGAAAGGATCCACAGGGCACTTGTGGAAAACCATCCACAGGACACTTGTGGAAAGGATCCACAGGGCACTTGTGGAAGGGATCCACAGGGCATTTCTGGCAAGCCATCCACAGGCATTTCTGGAAAGCCATCCACAGGGCACTTGTAGAAAGCCATCCACAGGCAAACCCCAGCAGGAACCTCCTGCACCCCTGATTCCTGTCCCTGTCTGCCCCAGGGCCTTCCTGCCCGTTCCCTGCTCCGAGGCTGCTGCAGGAGCCTTGGCACAGGAGCCTTGGCACAGGGATTTCAGCACAAGGGCTGGTCAGGGATAGCTCAGTGACAGTTCTTACACACCAGGCTGTCTTTGCAAAAGAACTTAAGGAGCAAAGCAGTGAAAGGCAGTTTGGATGAATCACTGGAGAGCAGTACGGTGAGATTTACATTTCAGACTCCACTTAAGGCATAGTTCCTCTGGTGTTCACTGCAGTATTTCAGCTGTGATGAACACATGTGGCATTAATAAGAAACACAACAGACTGTAACAAGAGTCCCACTGCTGTCAATGCAGCTCAGGAGAGCAAATAGAAAACAGTTATTTGTAGAAACACTAAATCATAAGGAGAGTATTCAAGAGCCAGTGACAGAGAAAGCTGCACAGTTATTATTGGACTTGGAGTTGATATGAACCCTCGGGCAAAGAGAAATAAGCCTCCTGGAGCTGGGGTGTGGGTCCTCCTCCACCATCCGTGTGCCTGGGAGGTCGGGAGAGCTGCTGGGGAAGCCCTGGGCTGGTGCTGGGGCCAGCACACCCCTGAGCTCCTGCTCAGGCTGCAGCCTGTGAAGGCCCCACACACAGATAACACATCACACGTCCTCTGTTATATCAAACAGCACCAAACCAGCCCTGTGATAGGAACTGGACCCCCGAGAGCAGCAGCAGAATTTCAGAGCAGGTGTGAGATTGAAGGAAGGCTCAGAGCTGTGTCTGTGAGAACAGAGGAGCTGCCTTCCATAAGGAGGCATGGATGTACACATTGGAGCTGACACACTTGTTCCAAATTTGCAGTACTGATCAAAGGGTTGGCATGGAAAAACATCCCAGAATTTCTTCTCCCCTGTAAATTAGCAATCTTCCCTCATTCAGTTGTACTTGATTGTTTGTGGGAAATGCCCTTTATAGCAAATAGGAAGAACACTGAATAAAATTATCAGAATAACGCTGTCTGTCAACTCTCGCCTTTCCCGAGGCTGTCAAAAATAAAAGTGTTTAGCATATCTAGATCACTGGAGCATATTAAAACTGTGAATTTTGGTTTATCTACAGACTATCCCTTTAAAGAGGCAGCTGAAAGCCCCTGCACTTTGAATAAAGCCTCCAGGAGCACATTGAAACAAATCTCTACGCTACCCTTCGGAATTCAATCTGTTCCAAGTCGGGTCACAAAAGAACCTTCTTATTTTCCTTGTGCCTAGAGAGAGTTCAGCACCAAAGGAGAAATGGTTAGAAATATTAAAAAAGGAGAGGAAATAAAAAAAAAAAAGAGAAAAAAAATCTCAGGAGAGCAGATCCTAGAAATACTGAAGTTTAAAGGCTGAGAACTGGCAGACATCCAAGCAACATAGTGGAGAGACAGTGGGGATTGCAAGGATTTGGCAGGCACACAGCATGGGAGATGCCAAGAGAGAGCTCACAAAGAGTGAAATGAGTCAGAACCTAGAGAAGGAGATGTGAGAAAGAAAACTCAGCACAAGGGAGAAGGAGGGAAAGGAGACACGATCCAGGACTCGCAGCTTCAAAATGTTGGACAGAAATAACTGAAAAAGCCCAGTTCTCCAGATTCGGTCTGGGCTGTGGCAGAGAAAGGCAACAGCCCGGGGTGATGGGGCACACAGAGAAAAGCAGTCGCAGGGAACCGGGATAAAGCAAGAGTCCAGAGAAGGCAATGGAATCGAAGCATTCCCTCCTGGGCAGGGGAGGCGCAGCTTTCTGTGCCCACTTCTCTCCTTATCTCCAGGCTTTGCTATGCAAAGTGAGGCAGGGCTGCAGCAATGCTGCTGGAGGGAGGGACCAGCAGATTTAACAGGAATGCATTCCTTTGGAAATTTGGTTGGCCTCATCGGAGATTTCAAAAAAACCTGCAAGTTTAGACTCCATATGAAAGTTGTGCTGGACATGGCTCTTAGCCAGTCACGGCTTCGTTTCCATCCCTACCTGCTTGCCACGGTGAAGGAACAGAGCCTTGCCTGCTAAGGAAAGGCAGAGTCCTTGTTTCAAGAGAGATTTAAATATAAAAGAATGTGGCACTTGCTTTGCAATCTCTGCAGCGCCTGCTCTTCCGCGGTGACCTGGGCACAGGGGTAGCACACGGGTGCTCTGTGCTGTGGCTCACCCGAAATCTTGAAATCTTGAGCAAGTTCCAGCGCATTCACCTTCCCTCTTCAGGCTCTGACCTCGATGCCTGAAGTCACTGGACAAGGATACATGCTGAACCCTTACCCTGAAATAATCAGTGCAATCTCTTCATTATCCGTGCTCACTAATGTTGATTAGACAGGTAACAGGGGTGGCTGCAGCCAGACCCAGCAGCACTGCGCACGGAGGCACAAACACATATCCCACACAGACCACCCACTTCTGATGCCAGCGACTTCACTGCCTTCTCCCTTCACAGCCATCTCCCCTTTTGGTGCAGAGGTGTTGTTTCACCATCCATACCTCACACACAAGTGCTCTGGTATCACTCTCCAGGCAGCAGTTGGGGTAGGTGAGGGTGTGTGGGTGGGAGTGGAGGAGGCAGGTGGGCTGCTCTGGGCTCCCAAGGCTGAGCTCACAGCTCGGCGTGACAGGGAGGAACAGCCAGAGCCAGCCAGACTGCTCAGACCTGCCAGAGATAAGGCCGTGGCACCCGGGAGCTGCTGAGGATGAGGAGCACCCGAGGAGTGAGCTCTGCACACAGGGAGCACACACGGCCTTCAATGGCACATATCTCAGCCTCAGGGCACCCCGACTGGCAGTGCTGGCATCCAAAGCCTTGGACACCTGCAAACACAGCGAGCACTTGCTGTCCCCTTTCTCCAGGTGGAGCAGCAGCTCTGTTCCAGCCTGAGCACACCCAGAGGTGCACACCCAGAGCATCCATGGAGACAGGAAACACAAAGCTGTCACAGAATGCCACCAGCTGCTGTGTGTGCTGCTGTTCTCATTTCATATATAACATAATGAATTTGCTGCACCAAAATCATGACAATAAAGGAAACTTTTTAAATAACATTTTCATGATTAATTTTGATATTTCAGGGGAAAAAACTCCCACCCTTTTGTGACTATTTTCTTTTAAATTTCAAGTGATTTAGAATTTTTACAGTGTTTTAGAACACTTCAGACTGTAGCAAGCTGTCCACAGGGTTGTAAGGAATAACCAATCATACATCTTATATCCACTGTACAAATCAACCAGCCCAAAGGTAACTCACCATCTGGCCACATCCTGGGAGCTAAAACACTGAGGGGGGCACATTGATGTACTGTTTGTTGCTGGGGCTTTTTCACCCTCCATATCCAGGTCCTGAACCAGGACCTGTCCAGGCTTAAAACTGGTCAAGTGAGGGACCCCCCAGCCCAGGTTCTGGCAGGCTCCAGAATCATTTCCCCAGTTATATGGGTTTGTTAAAACTACACAGAGCAGCATCATGGAACTTGCCCCAAACCCAAACCAGAGTCACTGTGCCATACGACAGGCTGGTGAGCAGAGATGGGTTTGGGACATCAGCACCAAACACCTCAGGGGCAGGGAAGGACAGGGCCCTCCAAATCATCATCACAGCTTTAGGAAAGCCAAAGCCCCTGGGATTTTTATTGCTGTTGGTGAAAACTAAATAAAGGCAGTAAATCTCTTAAAAGAACAGAAAGCTCATGGCAGAGTGTGGCCTCACATGTTTATCCCATGTCTCCAGAAGTACTCGGGCATTTGCCATGTGGAAAAGCAAGCCAGGCAGCTATTTTAAGACTCACTTGATTCAACACATGGACTGAGTTCTGTCAGAAATAACGACCTTCTCATGTAGTTATTGCAAGTGCCACTAGACAGAGCTGTTCATCTGATTTCTAACCTCAGAAATATTCATGAGTGCAGTGATGTGCTAGAAATCCAAGAGGAGTTTGGATTACAGACTCCTTCAGAAAAGTGGCACACGCCTGTAACAACTGCCTGGCGTGTGCAGCCAGGGTGGAGCTTTGGCACACACTATAAATAATCTCACTGGAGCTGGGAGCTGCATCTGCCCCTTATGAATTCTCTGCTCACTCACCAGGAGCGAGTGATAAAGAGATGACAGATGAGAAAAAAAAAAATCTGCTTTTTCTTGGTTAAACTAGAGTGCATGTGTTGAACTTGAATGTTAATACACCTGGAGATCTAAAAGTGACAAGTCCCTGACTGCGGAGTAACTATCAAAGACATTTTACCAGAATTTGGGAAAAGCTCAAACAACGGTACCTTTGGAAAACAGAAGTTTTCATTCCAGGGTAGGGAACATGCACTCAGCCAGTCCTTAAGGGAGTGCCAGGGGACTGGACTCAGTGATTAGAACAATGCAGGTTGTTCAGACCCAGCATTGCAGTTCATCACGAGGCAATGCCTGACTGTGCCTGGTGCAGGATTGCCCATTCCCTCCCACCAGGTAATGCAGAAATCACCCAGGAACTTAAATGCTTGGAGCTGTGCCGGTCGATAGAATCTGATGATCTCTTTTCTGATAAATTTAGGGTAAACCACATTTTCTTTAGAGAAAAGCAAGCCGTCGTTTCGGGAGGAAGCAGAGAGGGATCAGCATTAGCACTGGTTCTCCCGGGTTCGCACCCTGATTTGCATCACACGCAACCCGAAGCAGGAATTTCTGGAATTTCTGCAGCAGTAGCTGCAGCCTTCATTTCCCCTTGTGCTCGGAGTTAAAGAGCTGTGCAGCCACAGCCAGCTCCAGGCCATAGGCACAGGGCAGGGCTGGCAGAGCACTTTCCAAGGTGGCAGTTCGTGTCCCTGCTGCTCCCGGCTGTGGGTGTTGAGGTTTCTGTGCCAGGCTCAGGGAGTGCTGGGCCGGTCACGGCCCCTGCCGAGCAGGGACCCTCTAAGGATGCCCAAAGGCCACAACAGGGCTGAAACTACCCACATACCACCCCTCAGGCCCTTAGTTAATGTCTTTATTGCTCAAGAACATGCCTGTGGCTCCTTTTTCTCACTTACTCAGCTAACTGACTCTGGCAGTCATGTTCTGTCAGTCCTTGCCCTGGTCCCACACTGGAGTTTCCTGTAGGGAACTACTCTGCCAGCCACCCTCCTGTCACAGTGCAGCATGCTCAGCAATAACCAGAGGTGAGACAGAAGCCCTCAGGCTGCCCTGGGGTTCCATAGGCTCCTGCACAATCACACAGGCAGTGGATGCAGGGATTGGTTTTGCTCTGTCAGCACCATCCCTGCCCAAAGCCCGACCGTGCCCAGCCCGGAGCTGCTGCACAGGCACGGCCGGTTCAGAGCCAGGAGCAGGGCTGGAGCAGGAGCAGCTCCTGCTCTGCCCACTGGAGCTGCAGGGCTGAGCTCCTGCTCTGTGCCCAGGGCTGAGCTCCACCTCCTGCCCTGGGCAAAGTGCAGGGCCACAGCCCAGCCACTGGCACCTTAACCAGGGTCCTTTAGTAGTTACAATTCCCAGTACTAATTAAAGCTGTAAAGCTCCTGAACTCAGCGGCATTTCCTGCATCTGTGGCCTCCTCACTTCTGGTTGAATTTTGAAAGAATCGAGGTGTTGCTCATATCCACCTGGAGATTAGAAAAAGGAAACTATGATCCTTTTGTCAGTTCCTCTGGTGGTCTCTGGACATTGGCAAAGGACTAGTCAGGTTTTGGAGATGAGTAAGGCAGAAAGAAGCATCAGCAGATGTGTAGGGAACACTGCAAGGAAGATTCAGACACGGATACACAGCCCAGAGGTTGAGCACCCATGTTCTGCTTTGGAGGTTGGAGAAGTTGGAGGGTGGCACCGTGGTGAGGTCACCCGTGCTCTGGGGGCACCCACTCGTTTGGCCAAAGGGCCTGGAGGTCACTGACCCTCAGGTGACACCGTGACCCTTTTCTCTGCAGAGCCGAGTTAAAGCCCAGCTCAGTGCCGCAGCTCCTGGTGTCGCAGCTGTTCTGGTGGAGATCCCTTTCCCGTGGATGGTTCCTCGATCCCACCACAAAGTGGCACTGCAGCAATTGCCATCCATTCCCGAGGAAGAGCTGCCGACAATTCCTTGCACTTCCGTGAGCCATTTCGACGGAAGTTTTCCTGCCTCATTTCCATGGCAGAAACCTCTTATATTCTTTCGGCTTAGTCCTTCTACCAACTTCTGCCTAAACTGAACTAACAAAAAGCAAAATGATCTATTTGCTTTAGCAGAAACACAAGTGTCAGAGACACCAGTTGAAGGGAAACACAGCTCAGGGAGAAAACCAAGAGCAGAGTCCTTCAAAATCTCAAGCACTTTCTTCCTCTGAAGACTGAACGGTTTGGGCCCGCTGAAACTCTTGAAAAGATCTCCACTGATGTTAGTGTCAGATAAAGCTGTACATGATGATATATATTTTATCTCTATAATGATACCTTTGTCCTCATTCCTTTCCAGGTTCAAGGCTATAGCTGGGCTGTCTGCTGGCCAGCAGTGCCAGGGTTAAGCCAGTTTGGGGCCAGTGGGACATCCCTGGGGGATTTCCCCCCTGCAGCTCTCCTCACAGAGGCCAGCTGCCCCGCCTGCATGCAAACAGCAGTGTTGCCACAGCAAGGATTATCTTTTTGCCTTGGCTCACACACTGCTCTGCTGCCTTCCTTGCTCTGGAGATAGAGCTGGCTCTGGCGGTGCTGCCGGGGCAGCTGGCAAACCTCCTTCCCTACCAGCCTCAGTCACCATCTCCCTCTCACGGCAGGGCTGCTCTGGGATGAGCTGTTGCCACCCAAGTGCTGCTGCTCTCAGCAGCTGGCAGCCCTGCCTGGCAGCTGGAGCCAGCTCTCCTCACGGGGTGCTGCTCTCAGGGCTTGGCTTGGGCACCCCAGCCAGGCAAAGTCATGCTCCAGGACCTAATCCCTCTGCAGTCCCCGGGAAATACCCCCTGGCTGTGGGGGAAAGCAGGGGAGTGGGAGCTAAAGGAACTAACAACAGAATGGAGAAAAGGGACAGAAAGGGGAAGCCAGAGACTCTTGGGAAACCCTTACTATTGGAAATGGTCTAAAATTAGTGTGAGACTGAGAGAACGAAGGAACCAAAAGAGCTCATCAACACAGTGCACAGATTTCATGCCACATCACATTCTTCTAATGTGTCAGCTTGCTCTGAACAATACAAGCTCACCTTTGAATTCATCTGGAGTGCAGCACATCAAAATGGCTCAAAATTCCCAAGTGTTTGGGAGAGAAGGCACCTTGTGTGGGCTCACCCTCCCGTGCTGCTGTTGGAATACAGAGACACAAACAGAGCCTCTTGGTATGAATGAGTCCTAAACTGGAAACCAAAAGAGGCAATAACCGGGAAAGGGAGACAGGGAAGCAGACTGGTATTGCCGAGCTCTCTCGGGCAAGAGCCAAGCACCACTGCATGTTGCACCTATTTCATTCTGCCAGACACCCCTGTGACATGGCCACCCCTGTGACCTGGACACCCCTGTGATATGGGCACTCCTGTGATATGGCCACCCCTGTGACATGGCCACTCCTGTGACATGGCCACCCCTGTGACATGGGCACTCCTGTGACATGGACACCCCTGTGACATGGACACCCCTGTGGCATGGACACCCCCGTGACACAGCCACCACTGCACAAGTAAGCACTGTGCAGGTGATAAGTGTCACAAAGAGACTCCCTGCTGCACCATGAGCTGTAAGAAAACTTGTCTGCCTTGACACATAACATGGCCTTGCTTGGGTAATAATTTGACCTAAGTAGTAATTTCTACAAAAAATCAGGTAATCAATGAGCCAAATGGATCTGTTCCTTGGCTGGTGTTTTGCCATCCTGGGTTTTCATGTGAAATTCAGGGTCTGTGGAGCCAAGCAAACCTTAAACCTCCTGCTCTTCACCAACCTCCTTCCACGCTGGTGTTCTCTTGGTTAGAGAAGTGGGGAGAGAACTGTGGCTCCTGGGGGCCTTCCCCCAGCACCAGGCATACACTGGCTTTTGGAATGTCGTGTTTGTAACTACCGACCTTTGCCTCCCAAACGGGGAAATAGTCCATGGTTCTATAGCTCTATGTCCTCTGAAATTCTTGCAGTTGGAAGTTCAATAAAATGCAAAGAGCTTCAGGAACTGAATGGGATCAACTGGTGCTGGGGAAGGGGAGCTGGGAATAGCACCCATGGGAACAGAGCCCTCTCCACCAGCAGCTGGTTCTGGCATGACCTGCCCAAGGCTGGGTTTCCTGTGGGACATGCACAAGAAGAGATGATTTCTGTTCCACCTTCTCTTGACAGTCTGGAGATTAGCTCTTTAAAACTTAGGCTGTCTCAGATCTGTCTGGAGTGGGCTGTGCCATCTCTTGGTAGCAGAAGAGAGACGGGACCAGGCACTGAGCGGAGCAGGGAAAGGTGCCAGAGCAAACACACAGCAGTGAACAATCCCTGTGCCCAGTGCCACGTGCCCAGAGGCTGGGGCACTGCAATGGCTCAAGGCCTGACACATTGCATCCACGGGGCTTTTTGGTGATGCTGTAAGGAACAAGGGATGTTGGGGTCCTTCTCTTGGTGCACCTCAAGGGCAATTCTGCCTGTGACAGCCCAGCAGCCAAGGTGCTGTCAGGCCAACACGGCAGGGAAAAGCTTCCAGACACTCTGTGCAAGTGGAGGACAGAGCCCCAGGGAGGTCAGGACAGGAGATGAGAAAGGGAAGAGGAGCTTTGGGGATGCTCTGAGCTGACATCAAAAGCTGCTGTCATTCAATACGCTTCAAAGCCACTGGTATTCACTTAGTTTTTAATTGGAATGAAAAAAGCAATGTTATTTTTGCTTGCTATTGCTTTGTTACACTTGCCATCTAACTTGATTCATGGTAATCCTCTTACCACAGCCATCTGCCAATTTGCAGTCAATTACCCAGACGTGCTGAGCCCCTCTGGTTGCACCAGAATGTTAATCTGCACCTCGGCTGCTTCCCATCCATCCCAGCAGTGTGTGCCCTTCCTGGTCGCTGCTGAACAGTGCCCTGCATGGACCAAAGCTGGACAAGGCTTTGCTTTTCATGGATCAAGAATGTTTTATCCTTCCATTCTCGGTGATTAAGCAGATCTTGGCATTTATTATTCTGATTTTTCAGCTGAGGTTAAATGTATTTTTAGATACAAAATATTCTACATTTCTGTAAATGTGCATCCTTTTGTTTCATTTGTTTTCTCCATATCATTGCAGAGCAAGACGGATTTCCAAAGCTTCGACAACAAAAATGAATAGTGCAATGGATGTTTAAACTGAGTTTACTGTCCAGGCAGTTAATGAACATGCAGATCCACTCCTAAAGCTCAGGACCAGCTGTGTTTCCCTCATTTGGAGAGACAGGATAGGACTTACATCCCTAGAGGAGTGGGAAAGGGTTTTGGTCATCAGCGGCTGAAGACAGTTGGGAACTGCTTGAACCTTCTAAAGAAAACAAAGAGTTGTCACATGTCAGAACAGGGCTCAGGCTTTGCTGCTGCTGAAGCCAATGAGTCCACATGAAGGGGCTTTCAGAGCTGGAGTGCTCAGGGCTGTCCTGTGCAGAGGGAGCCAAGAGCAGGGCTGGGGTCTGGGCTGAGCTGGGAGGGGCCAGCAAACTCATATTGGAATATCTGTCTGCATTCCTGCAGAACCAGAAAACAAGGAGAGCTGTGATGCAGGGACTCGGGCTGCAGAGCACACATCCACCTCCCTTGGTTCAGCTTTTGCCTTGGAACTCTTTGGGTACAAAACAGCCTGGCTTAGTCCCCAGGCACCACTGAAACCCCAGGGACAGAGGAATGAACCCATCCCCAGCTGTGTTCCCAGTCCAGCCTGCACAAAGGAGTGCTTGGGCATCCAAAGGGAGCAGGCAGCTCTGGCCCAGCATGGGGGATAAACTGGAGTCACTGGTTTTGTCTTTGTGTGTTGTTCCAATGGCCAGTGATTTCTGCCCCAAGCACTATCCAGAGATGCTGCCTGAGATAGGGAGGTGGGATTGATCCTTAGCAGCCTCCCAGCAGCTTTGGCCAGGGAGTTCTCTTCCCAAAAGCATTCCTCCCCTAATGAAGCCATGGCTAGGTCAGGCTGTCTGTGACCTGCTACTCAGGAATGATCTGGCTGCAAAGCCAAGTGCCACACGGAGACAATATGGTAATCACGCGGCAGGCAATCGAGAATACTACACACACAGAAAGTGCATGTCTTCATGAATTGCTGGAGGCTCCCCACACGCGGGAGAGGAAACAAAACGGACCTTACAGCCATTCTGCCCCATTTTTGGGGGAGCTGTGGTCTGGATATGGTGGTTCTTGTGCATAGGGGAACAACCGGTGCTTTGAGAACCTGCTCTGTGTTCCTCAGGCTCACAGAACTCATGTACTTGGACTTTATATGAGCCTTTCTGGTTGGGAAAGGGAAAGGAAAAACTGTATTTGACATCAAATTGACAATAATCTCCAAATCCAAATTGCCAGCAAGATATTTTGGAATGACTCTTCAGTGGTGGTTGAACATCCCAGGGGAATGAGGTATTCAGTTTGCTGAGTGACACATGAGGCTTTATCGTAACAATATCTGCAATAATTGCTGTCATGTTGGTCATAAAGAAACACTAAACACAGGAGGAAAAGCCCAGAGAATTTCTAAACTTGACCATCTGACTTTTCATTTCTCCACCTATAACATCATATCCCCAGGAAACCTGGATTTTGCAAGTAGCTCCTTTTACCAGAGAAACAGCCTGCCACCATGAAATGCACTGTTCATTCAATGTCCTCACCAGTGCTCAGTGAAATCAAAGACAGAATTCCCACTGACTTCAGTGGACAGGATCCTGCCCCACAGCCTGATCCAAAGACAACAAAAGCCAAGAGAAGGTACTTATTGATTTCAGCAGACTTCAGGTCAGGTCAGGATCTCAGCCATTCATCATTGCACGTCAGGGAGTTCTGCTATTAAAATGGAAATGAAATATATTCCCCCTGTATTATCAGGGGGAAATCATGGCATAATGGATGAAAAGACAAGTCAGAAAAATTATGTTGTCTTTTGATGAGGAGGAATGTTATCTTGGAAACCACAACTCCAACCTGAAACATCCATGAGCAAAGCACTTGAAAAGAAACTCAATACTAATCATATGCTAAAGAGAAACAGCAATAAAGACCAACCCCCTCCTTGCTGACTCAGATAGGAAACTGTGTGAGGATGCCACAGTATTATTTATTTCATGCTTAACTGTCACATAGAGTCGTCACCTAAATAAGCATCTTCTAAGCAAGGACTGTCTCTGCACTCAAGTGCTTTGCTGGAGGAATGGCTGAATAAGTAACTCCAGAACCAGAGGTACTACAGTGTGAAAGGAACTACAATAGGAAGAATAAAGAGCAAGAATATGGGGCTACATCTCAGCCCTTCACTTGTTCTTATATTGTATCATCTGTCATATTCTATCAAATATGATACAAATTTTACATACAGCTTTTCATAAAGGACCAGTATAATGTAATATGGACTAACTTGTGTCTGACTTAGTCACAAAGGGGAGGGATTCTCAAATTGCAGCATTTGCCTCTCAATAATACTGTTGTGTTTGCAGCTCCATCTCCACCACTCCCCAGTCACTTATGTCCAGGAGACTGGGGCAGCAAATCATGGAGGTTTTAAAAGGAACCAGCACAAGACCCAAATTTCTTACCAAAATGATTTGGTACTGTGAACTTGTGCTCTCTAATTGCTGTGTAGGTAAACCCTTTGTCACTGCACTGTCCCATCTGGGGTAGGACTGTGAGAGGCAAACCCTGTGCTGCTGTCACTGTGCCAGGTCAGCCTGTCTCACTTTGGGGTGTTCACATTCTAACTCAGCCCAAACACACCTGCACACCCATCACACCACAAGCCCATGCCCTGATCCATGGCCAGGGGACACAGCTCTCCACAAAAACGTGAACCCCATGCCCTCTTCACATGGGGACACGGTGACAGAGCCCCGTGAGAGAGAGGCAGAAAAGCTGCTGCTGAAGCTGTTCTGCCTGACCAGCACAGACCACAGACAAGACCTCACAGCTAATGGAAAAGTTCATTAGTAACAGGAACTGGGTTAGATTAATTTCTTCATAACACTGATTGACTTGGACAGCACATTTCACTAACATTTATGCTGCAGGGAAACGTAATTATGATTTCCCTGAGTGACAGGATTAGATGACACAAAACATGTAATCAAATTCTGAAAGGGCAAATTAATCCTGTAATTGTTTGATAATTCTTTGCCAGTGTTATTTGAGCTGTTTGATATATCCAATGAAATGAAGATCTGAAGTTGCATCTATAAACACCATTCACAGGACATTCTTGCATTTCATATATCCCTGTTTCCACTGCTGGCAAATGATAACCTGGAGCTGTAGATGGCTGGCTCTGAGCGTCCCCACCGTGAACTTGGCCTGGGTTTGCTGCCATGGAAATAGTCACCTGCCAGACAGTGTCTGAGATGCCCCAGGGCAGCCTTCTGATGTGCTCGGCACCACCAAAGCTTTTGCTCCACTAAGGCCTTTGTGTGTTTGGCTCTGACATTGATTAAAGGCACAGCTTTGTCACGGCTCGGCGGCTGAAGGGACTCCTGATTCTCAGAGCTGAAGGTGTTTTCCACCAAGTGGCTCAAAGGAGGATGTGGCTGAGTGGCACGGTTCAGACACGTGTGTCCTCTCTAGGTGCAGACAGACGTGTGTCCTCACTGCTTTGATCTGTAACAGAAGCATTTGTGGCTGTAGGAGAGGGATGAAGAGAAACCTGGATGGAGGCAGGATTTAACAAGCTTTGAGGGCACAAAGCAGCACACGTTCCTCACTGTGCACTGGGGAGGGATGGCAGAGAGAGCTTCCTGCCACAACCCTTGTCCTGCTCACATCAACCTCAGTCCATATCATAACCAAAGATGAGATGAGAGACCCTGGCCATGGCAAACTCCATGGACTGTACGGCCTGAGCTGCACACAGCCGTGGTTCTCATTTGGCTGCAGGTCAGTATTAATGCAAAATGAGAATTTATTAAAGACAACTACAGAATAATTGATCAAGTTAATGTCTCCAAGGGCAATTCATGCCTGATGGCAGATGTCGGGTCAGACTGGCCGCAGCTGAGACAGAACAAAGCCGGCAGAGATGCCCGGAGGAGGCAGCCGTGGCTGAGGACTCCCTTTGTGCCGACTCTGCCCACCTGCTCCCGGACGCAGGGACACAGGCGGGGCCCCGGGGAGCCGGGAGAGCCGGGCAGAGCTGGGCAGGAGCAGCTCCTTCCCCGGGAGCCTCCCCTGCGCAGCGCCCGCGGCTCAGCCGCCCTGGCCGGGCTGGGACCTCAGCCCCAGAGCTGGGACCCGTCTGGGTGTATCCCTGTTCCCTACAGCCCTGCACACACCTGGCCGGGCTGGGACCCGTGCGGGTCTATCCCTGTTCCCTACAGCCCTGCACACACCTGGCTGCCTGCAGCCCCAGAGCTGGGCCCTGTGCCGGTGCATCCCTGTTCCCTACAGCCCCGCACACACCTGGCCGGGCTGGGACCTCAGCCCCAGAGCTGGGACCCGTGCGGGTGCATCCCTGTTCCCTACAGCCCTGCACACACCTGGCTGCCTGCAGCCCCAGAGCTGGACCCTGTGCCGGTGCATCCCTGTTCCCTACAGCCCTGCACACACCTGCAGAGTGCCCAACTCCCGGCCTGGATCACTCTTTACCTGCTGCTGCTGCAAGCCATCACCACAGGGAGAGCAGTTCTATGTGATGGTGACTGAAAAACTGTCCAGACCTCAAGGGCTTGGGTATTTCTGCCCTGGTAAAATGAAATTTTTGCTTGCATTAATTTTGAAGAGATCCTTCTAGATGAAACTGAAATTCCATGTGAGCATGATGAGTTCCACACTCCCAAGTACAGACCTACCTGGACCCTTGAGGCTGACCTTATGGCTATCATGGATTGCAGGTGATTAACGTGCAAACTTCCTAACTCTGCTCTGAAAAGCCATCACGGCAATAATGTGGTAGAGAATATATGAGGATTAATTTAGTCCCTCAAGTTTTTCACATATGTGAGCCCATGGAAGATGGAATAGAAGATTCCGTAGTATGAATGGACTAAATAAAATGCAAATTGACTTTACTAGATAAAAAATAAAATGTGTTGTGACTCTCAGATGAATGTGTGATTCTCATTAATGATGCAATAATGATAAATCCAGGCAGAGCTAGACAGTGGCTGGAGAGGGGGATGTGGAGATGAGGCTGAGGCAGAGCTGGCAGCCCTTCCTCCTCCCAGGAAACCATCTCTGGAGTGAGTGAATTTAAAATCGGAGCAGGCAGATAATGCAGGTGCACCCAATGATTTCTGCCCTCTGAACAGAGACCATGTTTTTTCCAAGACACAGATTCTCTCCCACCAAAGACTTTTCTTCTCTGGCAGATGTTGAGCAGATGCTTTTTATTATAAACAGATGGGAAAGATTTTTCAATTACCAATTATTCAAAGTAACAAAGAGGCCTGTTGCCTAATTAAGAGATTATATAGAAATAATATTTCTGTATATTAAAAATAACATTAAAATAATATTATCAATCTGGATTAAAGTTTTCACTCTATTTGTCTGTTTTGAAATGTTATCCTATTCCAGTCCAATCCAAGAGACTGGACCTGTTATCTGGACCTATCTGGAATAGATGGAGGTGCAGATTTTAAAGGCATCCCACCACTCTGATCTACAATTTCAGCTTCTGCTGGAGGGTCTGTGAAGCAGCACAGCCAATAAACTGCATTTTCAGCACCACTAACTACAGTAATCAATATTAATTACATAAAATTTTTGAATTTATTTTAATAAGCACTGACTTGAGTGTGAAGAAGACACAGAGAGAGAGAGGAAAAAAGGTCACAAAACAATTAGAAAATGTCAGTCAAGAAGGAACTCCCTGTACCTTGTTGAGATTACCCAGGACACTCACAAGGTCATAGAGAAGGAAGCCAGAATTTTCCAGTTAGAGAAATTCAAATGTTCCAAGTTTTCTTCACGTTGCCTCTTCCAAACATGTCAAATCTCAGGGTCACATTGGTCCAACACTAAAGGAAACCTTGTTTGTTAATTGACCTTGGTGATGGAGTGAAGAAAGACAGTGGCTTTTCTAGTAGCAGTGGTACTGATGTTTTTCCTGCACCATCCCCAAATAGCTCAGTGATTCTACAGAGCATATCCTCCAAAGCAAATCTTCCATCTTACACAATAACCCTCCGACCTGGAGGACACTCAGAAGGATGAAGAACTAAAGCTTGTTCAGAAGCTTTCAGAAGCTAAATCAAGAACGGGATTCATTTGACTTTCTGGCTTACCACTCTTGCATCTGTTATTGTTTGAAATAATTTAAAGAGAGGGAAAAAAAGAGGTGGTAGATTTCCCTGTAACCTCTTCACTAACACACTGTTGCCATCATTCAATTCTTTCAGTACTCTCAGATTTTTACAAGGATTAAAAATTCTGTGTATTTTCCCTCCCCCCAGTCACTAGTGGGAGCAAAAGCTTTGTGTGACCAAAGCAAAATCTCAGAAAGGGGGGAATTGTTCAGTGCCTGACCATTCCCATCAGCGCCTCCGGCAACTGTACTTGTTTGATTTTCAGCAGATTTCTTTTTCAAATAGTAAAACAAGAACAGATTTTCCTCTTAATTCCTGTTTGATTGCAGAGGGAATTCGTGTCAAAGGATATTCCTGGAGATTCAAATGAGCTGTTAGAAATGATGTCTCCCAAAGTGTTTAGAAAACATACAAACAATGTGCATTCTTTGAGATTCTTTGTCAGGGCAGATGCAACAATAGACCTCAGGAAAGATGAGCAGATGTTATTCTGCACACTTTTCATTTCAGAGGCTTTAGAAATTCATGAGGTCTTTTGTAGGTTTTATGACTCTTCTAATAACAGTGCAGCTGTTCCATTCAGAACCTAAACTTGTCTTCAGACGTTTACTTGCATCTGCAGATGTTGAAGGAATGGCCACATTTGACAGGTTTGCAAGATATTCTCTCCAAATGCAACCAGGGAGTGCCTGCAAATTCTCTTTCCCTCCTCCCATGCCCTGGATTCTGTGTTTCCATGGCTGGAATCCTTTGGTAATTCAGTGTTGCCTTGCCTCCATCCCTTTGACACGGAGATCTCAAAGACAATTCAAGTTTCTCAGAATATTTCCACTTTCTACGTGGGCAGCATTACGATTATTTTCCAATTTTACGAAAACAACCATTGAAGCTGTCAACAACAGCACAGAAGCTCGTGTGCTGCCACACACGAGTGTGCTCTCATTACATTCTGGTCAGGCAGGACAAATCACATTGCAGATGGTTTCACTGGAAGACGTGGATTTGATCAGCACTGTGCTGAGGCCGACTGGATTGCCCAGAGCCAAGCTGCTTTACGCAGAGCCACCATCCCTTCTGGGTTGTCAATGTCCAGATGGAATATTTAGATCTTTGCTCATTCTGCGTTTTTGCTGTCTCACCTTGCATTCACTTTAAATTCACTGAGGGGTTTATTTAGCTCTTTATTTTTCCTGCTAACCTTGAAAATGTTGTATACTCTTATTCACGTAGTAACTGCTGTAGCAACTGGATGGTCCCCAGAAAAAACCCAGACATTTTTAGTACCGTGCTTGGCTCATCTCCAAAGGTAGGACAGTACCTCACAAGTTTCTGTCTCTGCACTAAGGCTTGAAAATACCCTTCAGTTGCCTCTGGTGTTCCCTGAATGAGGCCAGTCACCCCTCTGGATGCAAAGCATCAGAGTGGTCCTTCATCCAGCACAGGAACCACACAACAGAATTCCTTTGGTACGTCCTAGTATCAGTTTACTTTAACAACAGTAACATTGATTGAACCAAAACCGTTCACGGTCTGCAGCCAGTGTATTTATTCCTCAAATGAGAACTTATCTGCCTTTTGTGTTAAGTACTGGCAGTACTAGTTTACAGGTAAGTACTCACTAATAAGTGTGAACTGAATTTGACATTCCTGAGCACAGAAGAGAGATGGAAGAAAACGCACAATTCGCTTAACAGGAAGAGTTGCTTTCAGAGAACTGTTGTGAGGTGAAGCAGGCTTGGTTTTGCCATGAAAGACAAAATGACAGGGCTTCACTTGAAATAAGAGCAGAACTAATGCTGTAATTACTGGCCTGTGGCAGCACTGAAGTCTGTGGAGAGCATCAGACTTAGGATGGGGTTAAGGTGATCTCAGGTTCAAAGGAGGGACAGACCCTAAGGATAGAATGTGCCACAGAGCAATTAAAACAGTGGTTGGGCAGGTCCTGACAGAATTTCAACGTACAGACAAATGTACCGAGTGTCAGTGAATGAAAACCCTCAGCCTGGATTTCCCCAGCAACCTGACTTTTCCTGGAATTAAAAACCAAGGCAGCAAATGCACAGAGGAAGCCGCGGTTCCTGTGCCTCCCAGAGAAGGAAGCTTGGCCAGCCCCATGATTAAAAATAGAAGAAAGAAGTAGAACAACAGAAGAAGAATATGAGGTGGGACTTGAGCTGGGGCCTGATCAAAGAGCTAAGCTGAGTCTGGGGGCTGTCAGAGGGCAGATCCTCACTCTTCCTTCCTTCCTTCCTTCCCAGGAGCTCAGGGATGATTCCCACCCCGTGACACTCTCCCACCGTGCTGTCCCATGGGGCTTTTTGCCGTAGTTATCCATTAAAAATCAGGAAAAGCCAAGCTGCTCTGCAGGGAGGTGACACTGCAGGTCACAGCTACCCCGTGCAGCCTCAGCTCAGCTTTCAGCCTGTCACAAAGGTCCCTGTGCAGAGCCCACTGAGGACACGAGGCCCCAACAGGCACCGCAGCCACAGAGATCCAGAGGAAATGTGCTAAAGCAATGAGAGGAAATCTGACAACTAATACTTCCTAATTTCCTAGATCTTCTACCCAGAGGAGCAAGCTGCCAGGTGGTGTGTTGGACTGTATTCCCAGCCAGGAAGAGACTGACATGCTGCTATTTTGTGTTTCCCTGAATCCCAGTGGATGCTAGCTGAAATGATAACTATTCTGATTAACATTCAATTCATGATTACAGAATAAAGGAAAACAGCTTTTCTTTCTCCTCTAAAGACAGTGCCTGCTCATTAGAGTTTGGGCTGTCCATATGTTTTCCAAAGTCAGGCTGCAGCCCTGCATATAGAATTGCTGGTAATAGCTTTTACAACTAATTATTTGAAGATACTTAGGCCAATAAAATTATTTTGAAGAGATATCCTGAGTTTGCCAGAGATATCTGACTGTGTCACTGAGGTGGGAGATGAACAGCTGAGCTGCCTCCTGGCGGGTCCCGTGTAGAGACCAGGAATTTGAGGAATGACACAAGGAATAGTTTCCAGTGTTCACAAATCTGTAACAGCTTTTGTGTACTTCTGGGCCCCTTTCCTTTACGTGTCACCATCACCAAACACTTTGCAGCACTTGGAGAGGACAAAGTGAATATGTGAGCTTTCTGTCAAGGCCTGTCCCTGAGGGAATCCTTGCAGAGCTCAGGACGAGCAGGAACGGGAGGCAGAGCTGGTGCTCTCCTGCAGATCCACACTCGCTCCTTAGCTCCTCGGCCTGATGTGGCTGACACACTCCCCCTGTAACTGCTTCTGCCAGACACTCCACGAGATCAGTGCTTGGAAAGAGAGAGGCTGAGACTCTCTTTCTTCAAATTCACTGGAAAGTGTCCCACAGGCATTCCTCTCTGGATGCAGAATGGGACCCAGCCCGGATTATTCTCTGTGTGCAACTCTTGAATTTGCAACATAATTTAAAGGAAAATCTGAAAGCGTCTCCTGGCAATAAAAGGGTGGTAGTCCATAAAACAGGCTGGCAGGGTTCCAGTGATAATGTAAGGGGATTAATATCACCAAGAGGTCACACATTCAGCCTCTGACTCAAGGGAAAGTGCTGGCATTCAATGAGAACACCACGAGCAGAAAGCTGTCAGCCAATCCACCACCAAAACAAGCAGGAACCACATCAGGCTACTTTTAAAATATCAGGGCCCCTTTAACACAATCTCCCAAGCCTGAAGCCAAGGAAGAAGAAGCGGCCAGCTGGGGCAGTTCAGTTCCTGCAGCTGTGGCAGGCGAGGCCTGGCCAAAGCCCTGGCACTGACTGCCCTGGGTCCCCTCTTACCAGAGACAGATGCTCCCACTGCCTGCCTGGGGGAAGCACGACAGGAGGAAAGGGAAATTAAAAATCTCAAACATGCCTTTTGCTTATACAAAAAAACCCCAAACAAAATCAACCAGGAAACTTTACCTTTATGCTTCCAGTGCTTATCTTTTCTTTCTGAGAATTAAACCCTCGATATACTAATGAAAGGCCTGAAAATATTTGTAGCTTCAAAGGGCTTTGTCCCGACTTTATTTCAGTGTAATAAGCACTGGCAAATCTAGTCTATAATTTTGATTAAAAAAAATAAATCTATAAATAAACAAGTGTGGTTGATGAAGCAAAACTGCGTTTCCAGCAGAGACATACGCTCAACCACAGAATAATAAAGAAACAAAAGACATGATCCAGAACTTTCCAAAATATGTTGTCATTGTGCCTAGGGGCTTCAGCTGCTGGCTCCAGTCCTCTTCCCTTTGCAGCCAGCTCCAGAGGAACTCCCCTCTCCGGTGCAATCAGACCCAGATTGACTGGTTTTTGGAAGAGACTTATTTTTATCGTTCCCTTTCATGTCAGGCACTTCCCCGGTCCCAGACTTGCCGTCTCTCCCAGCCGGCCCCAGAGGAAGGTCCCGTCCTGCCTGGGCTGGGCACAGTCTGCCCGGGATGGGAGCCACAGCTGCTGCTCCACACTCTATTTTTAGATCCAGCATTTTCTGGAGAAGACGCCTGAAGGATTCATTGAGCTTTTCCTGTGCGATCCCCGCTGCCACACGGGCTCCGGCCGGGGCGGGTGTCCTCAGAGCGCAGGGCTCCATCCAGCGTCTGCCGGATGAGTTACGGAGAGTTAAACCTCAGGGCGTCACACTCCTCGGTACCAGAGCCAGCGGAACAACCGGAACAGAATTGTCAGCACAGCTCTCGGCTGCTTTGCCTGGCAATCAAACACCCTGGCGTGCTCCCAGCCCTTCCAGGCCTGCGTGCATTCTGACAAGGCTGGAGAGAGAACGTGACGCCGTTATGAGCAATAGATGACCAGACATTTTCAAAAAATAGACCACTGTGACATTCTTGGATTTGAATTGTTGGAGTTTTTGGCAAGAGGTGCCTTTTGAGCTTATCAGACCCAGGATTTGATCCTGTTGCTTTAAACAAGTGAGGCCAAGCATAAGGATGTGCACAGCCCCAGGTACCTGCCTTCCCATGAAAAACACTCTTCAGCGTTTTGGGATCTAAAAGCTTGTTTGTGGAGTGAATATTGGGATGTTCCAAACCACGCTCCGGTACAATCAGGTGTGTCCCAGCCTAAAAACGCTGCAGTCAACAGAATAAAACTGGATAAGCGTATTTATCTACATGAAGGATTGTCCTTTAATCTTAGTTCCACCCTGTAGAATGTAGGTTGCATCTTGAGCTGTTGTGTGCTGTGCAAGAGGTGAAAGGAAGCTCCTTTGTACTCCTCATCCCTCGCACAGAGCATTAGCACGTGCAATTAGGTGTGACATTTGGGTAAATATTGCTCGTGTTAACAGCCAAAGCACCCCGGAGACAGCGAGCAGCCAGCGGGGAAAGGAAGGGGAACAAAGCCCTGCCGAGGCAGAGTTTTGTGCTGGCAAAAGTTAACACACAAGTGTGTTTTATCATTTTCACCTCCCCCTAGACTAAACTCCTGACATGTTGTCGGTTGTACTTTCTATGAGTGTTACTCTTCATATTCAGCTTTAAGCTGAATTCTCAGGCATCTTATAAAACCCCAGCTACTTCCTGATTTTAATATCCTGCATTTCTTACTTTGTATGTTCAAAATACTCATATTGACCAATTTTATTTAACCCTGAACAGTTCAGTACTAAAGAGGGGCTGAGGATGGGGATGCTCCTTTTAAAATTTGCACAGAGACAAAATAAAAATGCAAAACTAGTACCTGTATGCACAGATTTGCTGCTAGGCGCCGTATTGGTTTAAAGGGTGTGCACTCTGACAGGATCATTCCATCAGCAAGGGCTGGACTGTAATCCCTTCATGCCTGCTGGGAATTCACACCCTGGGGATTTTCTGCCATTAATTACAGTCGGGTTACTCAGCACCGAGGCTCTGGGCAGTGGCTGTGCTCAGATCCAGGTTACTGGGGCTCGGCCCTAAGGTCTTTTCCAGGAACAAAAGCTACAGGTTGCAGTCAATTCTGAACTGCAAACTGCTTTAGTTTATCTTTAAAAGTGACACAAAGAAAGAATATTACATCTGCACATTTGAAGAAAAAGTCCAAAGCTTCCCCAAAGGTATCCAAATTACCCTGTGTGTGAATGATCTGCTGATTTGGGTGCTCGGGGGTTTATATTGCGAAACCACACAAGACTTGAGACTGAAGAGTTTAAATGCCCTGTTCAGGGCTTCCGGAGCAGAGATGCTGGAGCTGCAGAGGTCACCTGCTGAGGGTGGCCCAGGAAGCCACCCACTCCTTTCCAAGGGCCAACTGCAGAGCTCTACTCATCCTTACAAAGGACTGAGCTATTTTTTTTTCTTTCTTTCTTTCTTTNGTGGCCTCCAGATGTTTTAGAGTAGAGTTTTGAACATTACATATTGCATCCGTATTTGGGTTTTAAATAAAAACACACAAAAGATTTTAAAATAAAACTTCTTGCTGGCTGCTGGAGATGATTAACAATGTGTAAACACTGCAAAATGACAGACACTGGGCTTTCATTTTTCATTCTGGTCAGTGTTGCATAAACTTTGCTTTTAGCTTTGTTTTAATCAGTTATGAATTTGATCTTTTTTTCTATTAATAAAAGTGAGCTCCAGGACCACCACCAGCAACTTTCGGTCCAGTTGCTGAGATTTGACACCATCACAGAGAAGGCCTGGTGTCAGAACATGTCATATTCAATATCTATTATCACATTCATAAACTGTTGGTGTTTAAAAGTCATAAGCCTTTTTCCTATTAAAACTGGCCTTTGGCATGTGGCTCTGGCAAGCTGCTCACACCATCATTTCATGTCAAGGCTGAGGACACTGGGAATGGACCTCTCTGGGAAGTGCACTTGCATTTTCAAAGTGCTATTCTTGGGATCCTTCAGCAAAGATTCTTAAAAAACCTGATCTGTCATGCAAGAAGATGAAATGTAAAAGATTTATAACTCTTGCTTTTCACTTTGGAGAAAACTGTACCGGAGGGTGGAAGCAAACACAGAGCTATTTCCTGTCAGAGAAGTTGTTCCTACCAGCTTTCACTCTGCAGAATCCTTAACGGTCCTTTGGTGGACTTGCAACAGTGAATGAGTTTAGGATTGGGACACCATTTCATTTTTACCAAACTCCTGGTTATTGTGGGGTTTCACAAGTGTCTGGAAGTTTTCCTGAACTCTCAGAGTGGGAGTAAAAGCCGTGTGTTCTGCAAACACCTGAAGAGGTTCCTGCAGAGCTCCACCAAGCAGCCACAGGTAACATGAAGTCCCCTTTTCAGCTGATTTGTCTGTTTAGAAACTCGCATGTGCAAACCCTGTCCGTGGCACAGCTCCAGCACCATCTGCTCCCCTGTCTCCAGAGCACAGCAGCGAGGAGCTCTGACGAGTGAGGCTGGAACATACGGCGTGTTCAGAGCACAGCCACTGCACACGAGTAGGCCTTGAAGGAGCCTGAGATGGTCTGCACTGCCCTTTCACATCCATTTTAGTATTTTCTGCTGTTTTGGTTGAGTACATTGGCTGTCAAGTTTAAAATTCGGAAAAAAGAAAGTAATTCCTTGATGTTTCTATAAAAAAACCTACACATATGTATTCAGGGGAGCTGTGTATTCAAGCTTCCACTTTGTGTGGAAAAAGACAAACAGGGTAAGAGAACTCTTATTTTTAATGCTCAGATATGAACGTCCAAATGATTTTGGCACAGGAAATCAATTGGAGAGTTACAGAACATTTGGGTTGTGCAGAGTGGAGCTCCCCTGCCCCAGCTGTGGCTTTGCATTTAGCAGAGGGAAGGGCTGGACTGGCTCTGCATGGACACCTTGCCGTGCAGCCTCTGGAATCCCGTCCCTGCTGCGCACAGGAGGGAGCTCTGGAGTCACCCTTGGGCAAGGCAAGGCCCGCTGAGCTGCTCCTTCTCCTGCGGGGCCGCCAGAGACATGAACAGCAGATAAAGCACTCCCTGTCCCCTGTCATGTGCCCTGCTCGTGAGCCCAGCCCTGCCCTCCCAGACCAGAGCCATGGAAAGTGTGGATGATGCACGGCAAACTACAGTCCTGCTTTGCTTGGTGCCCTTCTGAAGGCCACTTTTGTTCTTGAACAACCACTCAAATACCACATTTGATATCATGAGAGTGGGAGAACGCTCTTAATGTCAGAGAGATCCATTCTATTCACTCTTTCAGAGCTTCTTCCACAGCGTTTTTCATCTGTGACAAAAACACTGCTTGGATTGTCCCAGAAAACATATGACTTCCAGTAGTAACAGGGTTGTTTAAAGAAAGAGGTTGTTTCTACAGTGGGCATCAGTTGTTAAGGATGGTGATTTCACAGCACCTGGAGAAGGAACAAGGAAAGCCAGGCAGCAGCTCTGCAGGCAGCGTGGCCAGCCCAGGGCAGATGTGGCACCTCTGTGGGTACCTGAGGGCTCAGAGGGAACACTCCTTTTCTCCACAGAACTTCTGTACCTGGCACACAGAGCTGCACTCCAAGCAACGTGTGGCATCTGTTCTAGCACCGAATTAGATATGAAAACAGGGAGAAAGTTGAGTGCATGAACTACCTGTGTGTTTGCTCACTACTGTTGGGGCTGGCCAAACCTATTGGGAACTGGGAGCAGTGTAAAACCTGTCAGTATTTACAAGCTTCTGGAACAGCTCCATTCTTTAATCATTTCTAAGCTCCAAGAAAGCAAGAAAGGACAAATGAACAGCTCTGACAACATACTGACTGACAACGTGTTAACATTTTTAAAGCACTCCAAGGGCGCTTTCCAAATAGGTTTTGGAAGGTGAAAGAAATGAACAGAATGCAGTGTGTGCAGCCAGAAGTACCGTGTGATGGCAGCTTCAGTGATTCTTCTGCAGTACTGAACATTCTTTGACTTGCAGAAACTCAAACAATCTGTCTCTGAAGAAATAGCTCCAGGATGTTGCGACAGGAAGGAAATGTACTGTGTAAATGCCGGAGCATCTTATGGAACGGAGAGATGCTGTGCCTAAGGAAAATTCATTGGGAAACATTTAAGTAATACACGTGTCCAAAGAACAGGATTGAGATGCTCTGAAACACAGAGAGCTGATAAAGTTGAAATTACAATGAGACATACATCTGCCTCCCTGTATCCATTGCAAAGTCACCTAACCTGACTCTGCAGTGTGAGCTCTGATGTAGCAAAGTACAATCACAGACAGGCCCTTCACTGTGCCCCAGTGATAATGTTTATGTTTAATGCACCATCATTGAACTCTGGGAATAACAGGGGCTGCCCAGGTTAATTCCTAAAGCAGAGTAGGAAGGAGCAAAGAACAAGTGCTCCATGAGCAGTTACAGGGATTACCAGGGCCAGTCCTCTCTACACTCCGAGCAAAGAACAAAATTAAAGCACTAGGAAACTCAATTTGACAGCTGTGAGCACTGCTCTGTGAATGCTTGAATGGGGACCATTTTGTCCCTAAGAAAAATCCTGAGTTTCTTGTAGCTGTTCAACAGTAAATATTGACGCTGCATTGAGCAATGGTGTCCAGTGAAAAGGGAATTTATCCACTCTAGGCACCAGCCAAAGCCTATAATTTTTCCTCAGAAAACTCCCTATTGATAGCACTCACAAGAGCTTTCCCACGTCGATATTTTTGACAATGCTGCCTGGATTTTCAGAAAAAAACCCCCACACTCAGTTTTGCTATTGTGAGTGTTGCAACTACAAATTTATTCTCTCCATTAAACTGTCAGTAACTTTTCACTGAAAATGTTCTCATCTTCTGGAATCTGGCTGCCTTCATCTGAGCTAAGAAATAAGGGAAAACCATCCATCCAAATTCCCAGAAATCACTAACTTGGTGAAAAGTTTTCATACAGTATAACCAGTGATACATCTTCAAAATGCTCAGTTTACCCACCACCCAAGGCATGTGCAGAGGATGAACTTTTCTACTTATGTTCTAGCACTATCCACACATCTAGAGATGACATCTGACTCAAACTCACACAAACATGTAAGCAACAAGTTACTAACACGTACACTGTGCTAGCAAACCAGCAAAAGCAGGGGGGTGTTGGACTCTCTGAAAAAGGAGGAATTGATACCCTGAGCAGGGCCTGAATTCCACACGCTCCGGGTCCTGGGGTTCAGCTTGACTTTTGCAGCCCCCAGTAGCATTTTGGTTACATTTTCTTACTCGTTGTACCTAAAGGGCATCTTACTGAAGCAGAAAACTTCTGGAATCATTTGGGAAACAAAGTCTGTTGGGTGGAGTAGGAGTTCTAAGAGCAAAGCAAAGCGAATCTGAAAGCGCTAATACCTGAGAGTGCCACCTTGTGTTAACTCCGAGGGACTGGGGAGTGCCAGCTGAGTTAGGTCCTGGGCAGCTTCAGGAAGGCTCTGCCAGAAGGGCCATACGGAAATTCAGGTTCTGTTTCATTGATTGATTGTAATCCAGGTACTGTTTGAAGTGAACAGTGAGTCACATCCATGACAGTTAACAGTCTATACACATGGCAGCCTACTACACTGGTGGGAAACGGTGCCAAAATAACTAAGAGGCAATTCCAAAACAAGCCAAGGCAGACCCAGATCCATATTTAGCTTTAAATTACAGAGCAGCAGGAAAAAATGCCAGGTTGTCAGCTTTTCCTGCTTTACTCCGTGGAAGGCTGACAGCAAGCAGGGCTGCATGGCTGGAAACCAAAGTGGGAGCAGAGGGCAGGGCAGGGCTGGGAAAGCGCCGGAAAGCCCCAGTTTGACGTGAGCACAGGGCAGAATTTGGGAAGTGGCTGAGCCCTGGCAGGCAGCGTCTCCGAGGTGAAGGCACCATCCCAGGCAGGCTCTCCAGCCAGGCCAAGCCCATGGCTGTGCCCCTGCTGCGGAAGGAAGGAGGGGACAGGAGACGTTCCACAGGCAGCTGGAGGATGGCTGAAACCACCAGCAGCCACAACAGCCGAGGGAAAATCTCTTTAGACAAGCAGAACTAATGAAAGGACTGAGGGCTGGCAGACGATCGCCGCCAGTGCCAAGGTCTCTGAGGAGAACCACACAGCTCCCGCTCTGTCCCACGGAGCTGACAGCTTGTGTGACTTCCAAATTCTTGCATTAGAGATTTTCAATCATCACTCAGTGCTGTATGGTCTGGGAGAAGAAGAGGGAGGAACTGTGCCTTCAGACGGGTCCCACAGAAGCCTTTGGTACTTTCCGTTTTGTGGCGAATTGAAACGCCCGGCCAGGGCATTAACTTCACTTCATTCAAGTTGATTGTACGTATTTCCAGTCTTCCACAGAGCATATTCCAAGCATACAATTAGCATGAGTCATTAATCCTCCCATCCCCTGACAGTCAGATCTGTGGTTTTCACATGACGGAGTTGCAGTAGTCATACACTTTGACTCTGATAAGAAGGAAATCAAGTATTTGGAAAAAAAAAAAGATTTTTTTTGGCTATTTAGTCACTTAGCTACTGATAAACATGTCTGGGGTTGAAATCCTCATTCCCACAGGTGAGGGTACAGGCTACAGGCACCCCACAGCAACACTTTATTCAGGATGAAGGGTTGTGCACCTCAGATGGAGTCTGCTCAGCAACACCAACGCAGTGTGTGCCTGCAGAACCCCGCCCTAAAGCCACACATCTGCAGAGCTGCCGCCCCACAACCACCCCCAGACCCACCTGGGGTTTCCCAGTGGGGGATCCTGACCATCCATCCCACTGCTCTGGAAAGCCCCTGCTCTGTTCTGCAGGAACTAAATACAAAGAGAAGTGGCCCATGTGCACTAAATAGGAAAACAGCTACAAGTAGATGAACACTGGTCAAGACTGCCGTAGCCTGATTTTATTCATCACCTTAAGTACAATTTAAATGAGAAGTTTTTATTAAGGCTCCCTTCTGATGATCTTGATTCTTAAGCTTAGGCAGGGAACAGCACAGGGATCTTGATCTCATCTGAAGCCTCTGGAATTATTGGGATACAAAAGTAACAAAACACTGCAAGGCCAATACAGCACTGAGGAGTTAGCCCTTCACAAAATCAAGACCATCTGATATTTTTAAAGAAATATTTTGTTTACTTTGCAACGGTTTTACTAACATATTACTTCCCAAGAGAAGTGGAATTCTTTTTACTGTCTGTTTATAACAATAATAATAAATCAGTATATACCCATGCCTTCATATATTGATCTCTGAAAATATATTTTAAAATCAGTCCCTTACATATCATCAGACAAGGGAATGCAAATAGTGGAGAATTGTTTCTGTGTCCATTTTCCATATTTCATATATCTTCTAAATTAGGGGTCATAAGCTGTAGCAAATACAGAGTTTAAAATCCAGTTCATTAGCTCTATGGGCCGGCAGCAACCCTTACAATCATTTTAGGTACTGTAGGAAGAAGGTAGGTGATTTGGGAAGGAAAATGTCTTGGATTTTAAAATCTCTTTGCCACTTCTACATTAAGCAGCAGCTGTTGTCAGAGTTTTAATGCTAACTGGAATCACAGGAGAAAATGTTAAAGTAGTGCTTTAAAAAATCCCGTAGAATTGGAGCCCAGCTGTGCTATGGATGCAACACGTTTTCCTGTTCCTTCGCCAGATCAGCCGCTGAGATTTTGGAATAACATCCCTATCAGAAGGGGCTGAGGCAATGGAACCTTTTCCCCACTACTCCACACAAACGTGGGAGCTGTTTCTTTCTCTTTCAGATAAAAAGCCAGAACCAAGCAGGAGAATCTGCCGAGGGTCAGCACCACAGGCAGTGGTGCTTTCTGCCCCCAGCAGGGCCGGGAAGGAGCCCCAGGGGCACGTGCTGGGCCCTCCTCGTGGGGCTGCTGCACAAACCATGGACTAAATCCAGGCAATCGGCCACAAACAAACAAAAATATCACATGAAACTGCACAAACAGCAGTGAGTATGCAGGTAGGAGAGTAAACCCTTGCTGCCAGTCATCCTGAGCATTTTGCAGCTGGGGAATCTCACCCCCTTCTTCCCCTCCACTGGAGCCACAGGGGACACCATGAGGGGAATAAAGGATTTTGTGTCCTTCTGCCATTCTGCAGCCTTTGCTGCTGGACCGTGTCAGCCCTGGTGTTAACAGATGCTGAGGACTCTTCTACAGATCTTGTCAGACCCCACTTGTACCCACCGTTCAGCCCTCACACGCATTTCACCGGGAAATCTTTTGACCATGTGGAAAAATACCATAGCCAAGAAAGTGTTAAAAACCAGAAAGCCTTGGGGAAAACTGGCAAGTGGAGACATTTCTATTGTGTTATTGACTATATGAAATTGCTGTAGCTCGGTACATGCCACAAAGCACATCATAGAACTATTAAACCTCTTAACACAACGTCCTGACATTTTGATTTCCAGACTCAGTGAGGTATGGTTGTTTTCCTTGTTAAATTCACCCCATTTACCTCTGAGTTCATCTCACTTTTCACTTGTAGCTTCCTTCATTCTCTTGCAATAATCCATCTCCAGGCATTCTTTCTCCCAGTTACTCTCCTTCTCCTTCTGTATCTCTACTATTTGACAAATTTATTCAGTTTCCTTTGCTGGTACAATTGCTGATTTTTAATGCCTCTCCCTGTGCTCTGTGTGCCGAGTCTTCTCTCTGTCCTGTGGCAGTCACACCGCCAGGCTCCGTGTGCACATTGGCCAGCAAGGGCCTGGAGACCTTTAGATGTCCATGCCCACGTTGTGGGGGAAAACCTGAAAATGAGGATCTCATTCAAGTGAATGTTTTGTCTCCTGCTGATCATCATGGAGCCTGCTAGAGAGTGAGAAGTATTCATTCTGTTTGGGAGGTTTTTGACTATTTTCCCACTTTCAGCATACATAAAAATCCTGCCCACTTTTGAGAACTCCTCCTGGGATTTCTTTCTCTGTTTTTATTATAAAAATTATAAACAAGCACACTCATAAGAGAGAACTAACACACATGAGGATGTCCTGCCCTGGTAACCCAAGGAGGATGCCTGATGCCCAGCCCCACAGGGCCCCCAGGCCATGGCCAGAAGCCCCCATTTCTGTGAGCCCCAGCCCCCAGAGAGCTGCTCTGAGGCACCGGCACGGCTGGTACATCACTCAGCCACATCAACACCAGTGGCACAGGAACCATTTGCATGTCAAATTCACAAATTAAACATGTGAACAGATGACAAGTGAACATCTTGATTCACACTGTTTCTCCTGCTTGTCAGCTCCTGGCAGTTAAGAACAGTCACTCCAAAAAGTGCTAAAAATAACACACAGTCAGGCCCTGCCTTCAAATCCTTTCTTTCCTCCAATTTTGCTTTGCTATTCTGCTCGACACTGCTAATAATGAAGTTAACGTGGCCCAGAAAGCATTGCTATAATTTTAAAGTAACATCAGAAATACTTATGACCTATGAGGAGACGGAAAGGCAGATGAGATGCAAACACCCAGCTAAGCCATGCTACCAGTCTGGACTGTTTTCTCAGGTGACATCGAGACAGCATAAAGAAGTATGAAAGTACAAAGACTCGGGGACTAATTTGGGATCTGACCCTTGTCGGGGAGAAGTGCAGATCCACTTCCTCACTCCTAGGATTAAGGGGAGTTTCCAAAGGCTTGTGCCCGTTTCCCTTGTGCCACACGACACGCTGCACGAGGTGTTCTACACTGTGATCTCCCACATTTTCTCTTTTTAAAATTCTCCAAACTCCAGTGGTTTCCCATCCCTTCCCCTCCTTGGAGAACAGACTCCTTTTGCCACACAGGAAAGTCTCCCGTGGTGTCCCGTGATCCACTCTCCACAGTCTCCTTTTGTGTGGCACGGCCCGCGCTCAGAGCAGGGAGCAGGGAGCAGGGAGCA
>VZDJ01000301.1:11048848-11142577 GCA_008694505.1 Cyanoderma ruficeps
GGAGCAGGGAGCAGGGAGCAGGGGGTGGCCCCTTGTCCCCTTCTCTTTCCAGGGATTTCCCACAGCAGCCCCGGCTTCCTGCCCCGGCTCTGGCTCCTGCCAAGGCTCCCCGGTGTCTGCGGAGCGCATTTCACGGCCGGCACAGCCGCGGGGCACAGCCGGCATCCTGCGGGAGGAAAGCCATTCCTCACAGCCAGCCTCACGCTGCGGGACGGCCGCTCCGAGCGCCTCTGCAATTACCGGCTGGGAAATAAAATTTCCACTGAATTAAGCCCAGTCGATGCTCAGAATTTTTGATGTCGCTCTAGAGTCCTGACAATTCTGCCACAAAACTCGTGGAAGACAGACGCGTTGGGAAAAATTCAATCAGATGAAACGACGTGTGATCAAAAACTACAAATGCTGAAGCCCACGTCCCCGTCAAAAAGTGAAAATTAATAAATAGAAACATCCCTTCCCAGAAGTGACAAATCACTATTACTCTGGCTGGGGGAATCCTGAACTGATCTTATTGTTCAAGTGAGTAAACACAAGGCAGATTACCATTGTCTCCTAAACAACGTGAGTTTTGAAGGCTGATTGTGATTCCAGCCAGGGAAAGGGGTTATCCCAGTGCCAGTTGTGCACTGTCAGCTTCTGAGCAGAATTACCATGCTATTGGTGTTTCCATGTGTAAAATTCTTGTCAAAACAGACTTCTGGTTTTTGAAAGAAAATAAGAGGCAAATACAAAATCGTCAAGGGTTTAAATGAAATATCTCCTTGGAGTGAAACACTGTCTGAAATACCACATTTCATACAATGTGTTCAGACACACCCTGCTCGGCACATGGCACCCCGTATACCGATTTTATTTAAAATTATGTGTAGCTCACATATTCTAACAGCAAAGGGAAACTGGTCTGTAATTCTGAAGGTACTGAGCATTCCAAGTCCTGCTCAAAAGCAGCAGAATATTTAAAGATTTCCAAATGCTGTTAAGGTGAAGATTTCTGAAATAATATAACAGAAATAAATAGCATTGACTGAGTAAGCTGTAGGAGAATATAATGTTGTTTCTATTTATGGTGAGCTGTCCATTAATACAGTAACGAGTAACACAGTAATACAATAACACAGCTGTAAATATTAATTTTGTAGCTTCAAAGTATAAATGAACTAAAAAGCAAGAGATTAATTCTTTATAAACAGCACAACTGTTAAAGACTTTTACAGCAAACTTTAAAAGCTACTGTGGGAATTGACTTTATAGCAACTATCACCTTTATTTCATGCATATTGTTTCTGTGGCATCATCAAGGGAATACAAAATTCACCCAGTGGCTTTTTTGTTTAATTATGATAATGATAATTTATACCAATGGCAGGCATACAGACAAAAGTGAAAGACACCAAGAGACTTCAATCTGAATTATTTTTTTACTGATCCTGTTATTCCTGCCTTTTTATGCCACAGGTTTATGTTGTATTGATTAAAAAAGTAGGCAAGATACCACAGATTTAAGAGAGAACTGGGGATTGCTGAATGCTAAATTAAGAGATGCATTTTGCAGAAGAAAATTTCCCAATACTTGTAGCAATAATAATAAACAAATCTCATCATTGAAATCACTGTGACTAAAACCCAGGATGATCAATCTTGCCAAGACTGTATTTGTAAGTTTTGATTTTTAGATGATAATATTTTTTTCACACTGAATGAGGAGATTAAAGTAAAGCAATTTCTTCTGCTCTCTAGAGACCCTGGGTACCTGGGGTGTTTGCACCAAGAGCTCCAATTTCTTCCCCCTGGCACCTCACTGCACACCCCCAAACCAGCCAGGCTGAGACACACGTGGGTCACAAGGTCAATGGGGAAGGTGACCCCTGCTAAGCATGACATGGAAAAAGATTATTGTAGCTTTTGTTCATCTACATGAAATTAAAAACTGCAGAGGATAAAGCCTTTTACACTGATCTTTGCTGAATGACTACACAGAAATTAAATATCCCAACTGACTTGCTCATCTTCGATGTTTTTTAAACTGATAAATAGTTTAGAAACATCTTCTAGGAAAAGGAGATTACACAAAATATTTTTGGCACCTTGGACAACGCAACCAACAAAAAATGGATGAACATCACTAGCCAATAAACAAATTAAACCTCATCCCTATTGCTCCAATTCACCATCTATTTCTAAAAAAGGATCAGCATCAATGGCAATAGGATGTAACAGAGCAGCAGGAAAACCAGTCTCAGGAGGCCTGAATCTTACATTGCACACTGCCATTTATTTCCCACAAATTTAACTCTTCCTTGCTTTATTTCTTCCTCTGCACAGCGGAAATGATAGCTCTAATCCCTTTTCTTTTGTCAAACATCCTGAAATCTGCTGGGAGGGAAAAGCATGGCAGAGAAAGGCAGTGCAGTCCCCGTGAGCTGGGTGCCATGGCTGTCATGGCACAGTGACCCAGCACAGCTGTGCCTGGGGGACAGGGCACACACCTTGTCACACGCAGCATTTCCAGCCCCGCCGCTTTGAACGGCCTCTGCTTTTCTTCGTGACACGGTTTTTCAAAAGGAAATATGTTTCCTTTTCAACAGAGATACGTTTCTTACGGAGGAAACCACAGTGTCACACTTTTCCTGAGCAGACAGGAACACGGCAGCACATGTCCAACCAGAACTTCACCAGGGTGTTCCTGAGGCCGGTCACAGCCCTGCTCAGGGGATGCTGAACTCCCACTGGGGCCCTGGAAAGGGGCACTGCATCTTCAAAGGAAACAGATTTGCTTCAGAAAGGGGCAAGAAGTTGAAGAAACATCTGTAAAGACTGATAATAGATTCACTTCCTGAAATTCTTTTTCACAACTACTGCTGTGAAAAGCAGGAAGTGTGGGCAAGAGAAGGAAAGAAAGTTGCAAATAAGGGAAGAAATCTTTCTCACCCCCAAAACTGCCTGGATTGCTGAACGGTGCTGGAGATGAGACTGGAGGTGTCCTTAGTGGGATCTCTGTATCCTGACCATCCAAAGAGGCAGCGGCGTGGCTGCTGTCACCTGGCAGCTTCCCACCTGGCTGCAGGGTGGCAGGAGGAGTGGTGGCACAGTGCCTGTCCCCGAGGCACAGCCCCTTCCCACACCAGCCGAGCTGGGCTGCTGCAGGGTGAACAAACCTTACTGAGCCACGCTCCTGGCAGGTCACTGCAACCCACACTGGCACTCCAAAAATGAGCTCTTAGTGACAAGGAATGCCAACTTTCCAAAGCTATACTGGACCTAAGAGGATGAGGGTCTGTTGAATACGGTGTTTCATCCCTAAATATCGAATTTTAGAATATCAAGTGACAAGAGTGTGTGCAGATGCAGATACAGTTTTCTCCTGTTTCTTCTGGATATGTACTTGAATAAATATTGTACAAACTTAGCAGATCCCCTCTATAATTTGGTCTTTAAAATAAAAATCCAATGCATTCCTCTCAAGATTAATTGCAAATCTTTGCAATTTGCTTTGGAAGACAAACTTGGCCAAAATTACCCTCTTGCTTCTCCTTTTTCTAAGGAAATGCAATTCTTCTATTAATAACTGCTGTAGCACAAACCAGACTTTATCCCATGCTGACAGACAAATCTGAGCTAAAAAGGGATCTCAGTTACACTTCCCAATAAATCCTCCAAGCAGGCCATTTGATTTTCCTCTCTCCCGTGCTTTACAAAACTTCTCCAACTCCTAAATCCGCACAGCTTCCCTGAATCCTTGTGCGTGCTGTAAACAATCCCAAGTGTTTCCCAGTGCAGGCAGTCCCTTTGCCATGGGGCCATGCTGCAGGTGAAGCACAGCTTGTTCCACCTTCCCTGCTGCTGCTCCAGGCAGGCACATTGCCATCCCCAATTCCACTGAAATCAAGCAATTAGTTTTTAACAGTGGAGTTATTAAGGTGCAGCAAAACATCCGTGAAATAAAGCAATCATCCTTTCTGCTCTAGCGTAAAACATATCTGGTTTGCTCTTCTTCCCTTTCTTTATGAGGAGAATCAATAGTTCTCTACTGAATAAATCCCTGCCCAGCAAAGCAGACTGTTTCCTGCAGACAGTTGATAGCTCTGTCTGACTTAATGGTCTTGAGCCATATTGACTCCCACATTTTAACACCGGAACGCTGCAATAAATACCAAGAACAGTAAAAACAGCTGAGATCTTTCTCTGTATCTCTAAATGAAGGAAATTGATAAAATATACTCGAGCAAAGCAGAGATTTATTTATTTATTTACTGCCAATTTAAACTGTGTTTCCCCTGATCTCTCTCAAGGCTTTGGCAATACTGTTTGGAAAGAACAAAACATTCAACCAAAGATGTTGGCTGCAGCCAAGATACATCTTCCTTCCCCCAAAGAAAAACCAAGCTATTCTCCAAACCTCAGAATGTTTTGTGAGAATAAATGATGTCCTAGTTCTCCCCCACGGAGGGAAGTACATTCCTGGTGAGGGGCCTGTGCCAGTGCCACTGCTCTGCTCCTGGGTGGAACCAGGCAAGGGAGCTGCACACGAGGTAAATAAACTATTAAGATCTTCTACAGCAGCTCAATATTCTTGCATCAAACTGCACCCAGAAAGGAAAGAGAAGCCAATATTGCCTATTAAGCAGAGACAGGCTAATAGCAAGGAAAACAATTAGTAACTATTATGCAAATTCTGAATTGGCTTTTCTATTCAGCCATTTTCTGGCATCCATGAAAACGGCTTTTGTTCACACTAATATTTGGGAAAGAGGTTTTATTTATGCAAATAGATGCATTTCTAAAAAAAAAAACCCAAATTGCATGTAAATGAGCATATTTGTGCATCAATTAGTGAATTTGAGTTTTCTTTGCTGCAAATACACATCCATTTCAAATGGTTGCAAATGACTAGTGAGAGGAACAGGAAAACATAAATGAGCCCGTTTTCCTGAGCACTTGACAGACACCAAAATGGCCATTGTGGAAGAGATGGGGAGCTCTACAGATGGATAAAGAGAGCAGCACAAAGCAGCACAGTCTACAGAACCGTAATTCTTAGTCAACCTTTAAAGTCTTCTGAAACACAAGAGAACAAATGGTATTCCAAAAAGTCCAAGTTTATTCTGCCCGTGTTCTGCTGGCATGCTAAAAATACTCACTGCAAAGGGCATCAGAGATGTAACTAGACAGATACTTCAAAAGTGACAGTCAGTGGAGAACAGATTGCTGCTGAGACCGATCCCAGCTGATAGGATTCCTCTTCTATCAGTTAGAAGATACAAACGGCCAATAAATCAAGGTGTACCAACGAGCTCAAGAATAAATTCCATTAATTTCAGTTTTAGCTTCCTCCTGAAGAGAGGCAGGTGCCCCCCAGATGGTCCCACCTCAGCAGAGTGGTCTGCATCTACCTGCAAGGGCTGACAAGGGGAAGCTGCTCCTGGCCTTTGCCACTCCTGCTTTGGGGGGTCAAGAGCGAGTTCAGAGGTGCCTCTGGAGCCTTGTGCTGCCAGCTGCACACAGACTGGGCCGGCTGCCGCGCTGCCCGGGGCCCTCCACAAACACTCCCCTGTCACGGGCCAGGCCGGGGCTGTGACCAGCTCCAGCACCGCCACAACCTCCCAGGCCCCTGTGCCTGTCCAAGGGGACGGCTCAGATGCAGCACAGAACTCCCTGCTGGGTGCTAGCACTCAGAAGAAACTCCCAAGAGAGAGATACTCCTTCACACATTCCTTCCCGTGTCAGTTGCCTCCGGAAGACTTTGCACACTTCCACTGAAGTGCAGAAATAGGGGCGCACTATTTTTCACAGTGAGTGGCCCCATGGTTAAACAGGTGGCAGTCCCAGCTGGGGGTGTGCAGTGCTTAGTCCATGAACACCAAATAATGTGTGGAATACACAAATCTATATTTTTTTGCCTCATTTACATTACTGCTGCATATTGAATAGTCTTGAAAAATACTAACAACATATCTCTTGAAAGTCAAACATGGCACAATCTCCGTTCCATTCTGGTAGTACATCTCTTAATTTGGGGTTATGAAACTCAGATTCCTGATTTCACCTGAATGATTTCAGCAGAGATGTCTGTCTTTGGCAGTGTACTGAAATTTCTCTCACAAACTCAGTCGCCAAACCCCAGTTCTAATCCTGTTCACACAGGGTTTCCAGCAGGTTACAGGTATATGGCACACATCCGACACTGGATAAGGCACATCCATTCCTATGCCTCAGGCAGTGGCATCACTATCACTCTGATTTGGGGCAAATGTGGCTTTAGAAGGAAGGATCAAAACACACTTTATTAATTTCCTACCTACAAAAATTGGGCATTAGACATGTGGAAGCATTTGTTTATTTGAACAAAATACTCTTAATTTTGCACTCTCTTGCTTTTATGCACTGCAATTAGAGCAAAGTAGCTAATTTGCTTCAGCAAATATTCAGGTATTCCTTCAGTATCTCATCCACTGTCTGGGGATGTTTTTATCCCCTCAAAATTCCCCACATTTCTTTAAACAGTAATATAAAACACACAGTGGGTATTTGAAAAAATTTTGAAACTGCTCAGGCAATAATATTCTCATCTGATCTTAATAGTGCTGTTTATGCAGCATATATAATTAAAAGCATTTTCAGTATCAGCTTAATTAATCTCAGAAGTTCGGTATTCAAAGAGCAGAGGAAATAAGCTTTTGCTGCTCATTATATATCATGCAATTATATGATGAAGACATCCAATCATAATTACGTGCCACAGCAATAATTCTGTGTCAGAGAAGTTCCATGATCGAGAGGAAATAAAAAGGCATGCCTTGAACAGTTTGCCTCGGGGCCTGAAGGGGCGATTTCAGAGAGGCTCGGAATGCTCGGAAAGGAGAGGAGAAAGCAGGCCGGGGGCGGGAGGATCTCGCCTTTGGGAGATGCACAAACCCTTCCCAGGGCCGTGCCCCGGGCGGGGATGGGGCAGCGCGGGCACGGACAGCGATGTCGGGGCTGAGCGGCTGCCGGGCTCCGGCTCTGCGCGGGGCTTGGGGACCGATCCGGGCTGAATTCTGCGCCTGTCCTCTCAAGAGATAAACGTAAGGGCACAAACCCTTCCCAGGGCCGTGCCCCGGACGGGGAGGGGGCAGCCCGGGCATGGACAGCGATGTCGGGGCTGAGCGGCTGCCGGGCTCCGGCTCTGCGCGGGGCTTGGGGACTGAACCGGGCTGAGCTCTGCCCCTGTCATCCCAAGAGATAAACATGCTAACAAATGAAATAGATGGCTAAATGCCTCCTCTCCACAGGTTTGAGCTGCAGATCTGCACTCTAGCTCACCTCTAAAGCTCGGAGTGTAGCTGGGTGTGAGAAATGTCACCCCGTGTTCTCCGTGGATCAGCTGGGAACCAGTGCCCACCCCATGGCAGTGTGGGGGTGACTACACATTAAGGCAGAAAACATTTACACCAAGGATAGGGGAAAAGTGTGAACATCAGGAAGCTCAGAACTTAACTGGTTAAGTTATTCCCCAGCTTGTAGTTCACAACTGGTCCAAACCAGCACTCCCTTCATATTCAGGGACCCTGTCCTCAAAACCTGACCACTTAAACTAGAATACCTGAAAGCAGCACGAGTTACACATCGAAAATGAATGTGTTAACTGATTTTGACAACCACACCCAGCTAGTTGTTCCAACAGCCACAGTGCACTGCTGTACTCAGCATGTTTACTGAATTAAGAGTTAAATGACTAAAATATGCCACAGCTTTCCATATACTTACTATCTGTCTGCTGAAAGGTGAGAAGGGGCTGCTGCCAGCTCGTTAGCCAGACATCACACAGTACAGTCAGAGAGCAAAGAACTTGTGTGTTTGCTGTAATTATGCACAGGGGAAAATCCTGTACACAGGTTACTAATAAAACATGAACTCCCGTAATTATCCCCACACAATTATATCATTATTTAATCTGTTTCTCTCCTGCTAACCACCGTGTGGCACCCAGCAGAGAGAATCAACCTGATCTGGTTGAGCCCCCAGTGAGAACTGAACAGAAGACACTTGCCAGGCTAAGTAATTAAAACTGCGTAATTTTAAGTGTATGCATTTAAGCCAAATGCTCTTCGAGGCCCCTCAGAAATGCTGAGGGAAAAATGTGATGGTAAATTAAATCTTTGAAGCCTACCTGGCTTCAGCAGCCAGGGAATCCATCCAGGACTCAGCATGAATTGACTCTTCCACCAAGGAGCTTGGTGTTGCTATAGGAAATAAGAACTATGATTATAAAACCAGGAAAAATTCAAGAGTAATAAGGATTGAAAATAAGACAAGAAATCTTACCATTCCAATATATACATCAGTCATTCACCATGCAAAATACCAGGTGAAATAATTGCTTCAGCTTAAACCCCCATTCAGAATACGGAGTGCACTTAAGACCACAGAAAAAAATGCAGCTAAAGAGGCAGTGATAGCTCTTGGAAAAGGGAAGCACGTGGCTCCTGGACAGCACTGGAGATGGCATGCTAAAAGCTGGGGACTGGAAAGACCTCCCCAAGTGAGGTACAGTCAGCCTGGGCTATTTCTCACTGTACAGACCACCAAGCTGAAGAGTTTTTCAAATGTAAAAATTGAGATGGGTTACGTAGTTAATTCATAGTGAGAATTGTAATGGCTTACACAAGCAAGAAGTTGGGCCAGTCAGTAAAAAACACAGAGGCTGTAACTCAGGTGCACAACTTCTGCATCGGCCATCAGCACCTCGATCATTCTCTTCTGGTGAGGCATCCGTCTCCACTCTAAGGCACTGCCTCTCAAACCACTCCAAATACTGCTGATAATGGACTACACACACACTGCAACAGCAGCATCCTCATTCCCTAATATTATTAACCCAACCATACCATCCCATTTTCCTTGTTTTTCCAGTTACAGCTAACCCTTAGTATTTTAGTATTAGTCCCTCAGCAAAGGAACAGAACATGCCAGAACATTCTTAAGAAACTGGCAAGGAAAACCAGCAGAATTCATCCTTCCTTGAAAAGCCCCAGTGACTTTTGCTAAAGCAATAGTGACTTTTGCTAAAAAAAAGAAACCATTAAGGACGCAATAATGATCAGATTTTATGAATTCACACAGAGGTAAAAATCTCTTCAGTTTCTATCCCTTTGTGGGTTTTATGCCACTAAACCGCAGGTGCTGTGGCCTGAATGGGGGGAGCAGGTCATTAATGCTCAGCTCCCTGGTGTTAAACTGCCTCTTACTGTACCCCTGCATTTCATACACTGTTGCCATGAGCACAGAGTGCATATGGTACATTAGATAAATAAAATTAATTAACCTTGGACTTGGGATTCTCAACTCCCCATGCATAGCATTTGGGAAAACAGTTCCTCAGAAGCTCTCTAACCCATTTTTACATCCTCTTGCACCCTGTGGCTGTGCTAACCTACAGGTTCCTTTAGCCCCAGGTTGTTACACCACCTCAATATAAAAATAGCCTTCTGCTGAAACAAATAATATTATTTTTCACTGCAAAGAAAGCACAGCAAGCATCAGTGTCCCCAGGCAGTCTCCTGGGTGCTAAACGTGCTATTTCAGTTTGGTACTGCATGTACTGTGAACACACTCAGCACTCCCACACGGAGTGCTGTCTGATACACTCTCGCTGGAGAGTCCTCCAGGCACCAGGAGCTCTTTCCTTTCCTACCAGGAAATTCCAGGAGCCAGCTAACCAGTACTGGTTAAACAAAGGCTTTGCCCTTGCTGTGCAGGTAAATGAACAGTCCCATACTTATCCACAAAAATGTATGCCTAGCTACACAGATTACCTGGGGACTGTGAATCCCACCTGTTTGTAAGGAATTTTCACCTCTGCAGTGCAATTGACCTCAAAGGCCTTTGAGGGGGTCGCAGCATCTTTCCTTCTGCAGAGTTTATTGACTCCTGGGGAACTCCTACACCTCTAAGCTATCCTGTCCTGCCAGGGCCCTGGAGATGCCTGAGGCACAGGAGGAAAGCAGAACCTTCCAGCTGGTTTCACCCGCCCTGGAGAGCAAGGACCTGCCAGGTGCTGCTGCAGCACAGAGTCACTGCCGGCGGTGCTGTCCCCTCCCCGGGGCGGGCTGTGCACACCCCGCCCAGGCTTCACTCCCTCACAGCCGTGCTGACCGCTCCGTCCCGGGACTCTTAATTCAGCTGTCACAGAGCTCGGCCAGGTGCTCTTTTCTAGAGTGTTCAGTTTCTAGGCCTCATTCATCGGGCTTTCATTCTAATGCCTTACTAAACACAAAAATCTGAATTCAGGCACTTTGTGTAGAAAACATGGATAAGCTTGGAATGAATGACCTTTATGGAAAGCGTGCCTTTTGAAGTGCTATAATACAGGAAGAACTTCCTGAGCAGGCCAGTGCGGTTCAAGTGTGATGTCAGGGTCATTATTCAAGTTTTTACCAAAACATCCTGGATCAATGCAGACACAGAAAATGAAAAACCTTTATCAGGAAAGCCTGATGGAGGTCGCAGCCTCTTGGCTTTTGTGTTATCTACCACTGTTACCTTCTGTTCCACACAAACCCATGGAACAGTTTTAATTAAGTTGCAGATACAAATGTTCTGTATTTTAAAAAAGAAAATAGGCATAATCAGATGTAAGACCTAGTATTCTCTAAAATCCTTTAACTAATCTTAAGAGAGTTGCAATTTCACCTTTCTTTTGATAGATGTTCAGCACTGATGTTAGATTTATACTTGTGACCCGCAGAGTCAAATAGAGGCAGGACTGGCCCAAATTCCCAATGTCTCAGGAGGGGACAAGACCAGAGAAACATTTTCTTTCTTCAGCTATCAACCTCCCATAAAATCTGTCCTTTACTAAAAATGCACCATAGGAAATCTCAGGAGAATAAAGAACAATACTGAGAAGAGATCTAATAACCAGTTACTTATTTTTCACGTGGAAGAGTTCGAAGGGCTGCCAGCACAAGCGTGTTGGTATGCAGGAGCTGAGAATTAAAAATAGTAATGTAAAAAGTGAATGCTTTTTCTTCCCCTTTCTTTATGCTTTATTTCTCTTCACTAAATGTACTTTGCACATTGTTAGGTAGATATAATATGTGTAGGAGGGATTGTCGAGGTTGCCATGGTTTCTCATTTTTAATGAGCTTTGAGACTTCATAATCCAACCAAATACATTAATAATTACTACATCTATTTTTTCTCCCTTCCCCCGTCCCTCCAAAGCACTCCAAAAATTACCGGTGCTAAAAGTAAAACCAGTGATTTGAGAGACAATAAAACATCAAAGCAGAAGCCCACCCTCAAGGAGTCGGCAAACAAAGGCTTAGGGAGGTAACAGGAGAAAATAACCCCCGTGAGTCAGGGATCTGTTCCGTGGCCTCGTGTCTCTCTTAACATCTAAAGTCAGCACAGTGTCTGGGGTGGTTGGGTGCAAAACTCCCCGGACACACAGCAAACCGAGTCCCGTGTCAGAATCGGGAGCTGGTGAACCACGGAAGGCTGCCTGCTCCAGCTCTGGACTGTTTGCTGACTCTGCTCAAGGACACACTGAAGTGCTCAGGATTTGTGGGCAGCCACCTCCCCAAACACACAGTTCCAGCCTGGATTTGGCAAAGGAAGGGAGCAATTGTCTGAATTCAAACCCAAGAATCTGAATGGGACAACTCAGGCACTTACAGGCAAAGCCTTTTTTGACTAATTCACTGACTCAAAGTAAACAAGACTGAAGAGGCAAAGAACCACTACTCATTTTAAAAACAAACAAACAAAATCTATTTCCTCCATAAAGTGCTTTGCTTTTACACGACTGGATCAAGTAAATAGAGGTAAATAAGATTAAATAAAACACTGGCACCTAAGAGCATAGCTAAAGAGAAAAGTGCTTAATGCTTCAGCAACCACTGAAACATGTTTTGCATGAGAGCTTGTTGGCTGAAGCCATTTACTGTCACATCACTTTTGATGGTCTCCTGATACTGATGAAATAGGTCAAGGTGTAGAAGGAATTCAGGCTCTGGGTCTGTGAATAACTCCTTGACCCAAACACATTAGCAAAGGTGGATTTGTTACTTGCTGCCAGTGTTCCCCTTACCTTGGGCAGTGGGGAGAAACAAACCCTTCCCTTTGATTTGAGGGCAGATCAGATATGAGTATTGTATGTTTATACAGGAGAAGGGGGTTCTAGCCCACAGGGAACCTTCCAATTGGTACCACCGTGCTTACAGAGCTCACAGGCAGCCAGGGAGCTGGCCTGAGAGCCCTCAGAGGCATCAGGCACTGCATGGACAGAGGATGAAACTCCGAGGGCTCCTGGTGGAAATTCCAACACAGGCTGTCCTAAAACCTTGCAAGGCACTTGTGTGGATAACCATCTCACTTCTGAGAGAGCTGGACACATACAGACAGTAAAGCACAGACGTGTAAGAGACTTGCTGAAGGTCACACAGAAAATCTGTGCCAGAGCAAGACACCAAATCAGCTCCCAAATCCTGGAGACTCCTCAGTTGTGCTACTCTGTCCACAGAGCGCTCCTCTCTGTAAGGACAGAAGAGGACACCAGCACTACCTCTGGGTAGGGCAGAAAATCAAAACCCTGCTGTGATGTTAGAGATGAGAGCAACCCTAGCACCGAAGTGCAATTCAGCATAAATATGGAGGAAAAAAATTAACTACTTCTGCAGAATGAATCATCACAAACTTAAACATTGTGAAACAAACTTTTGGTGCCAACTTCCTGCATGAAGTGTCTGAGGACTCTGACAGACCAGCAGTGCTTTTTTACCCAGTAAACTCTCACAGAACGAAAGAAAATTGCCATCTAAAACTTTCCATCCCACGTTGCAGCATGAATCAGAAATTGCTGATTTCTCTCGGAAAGGTCGTTAGCGTTTCACTGGGGAGTTATGGAGAAGCGGCTCCTCTGAGCAGAGCTCGGCTGGCACACCGTGTCACACGGTGTCACACGGTGTCACCTCCCCGCAGGGCTGCCTGTCCCCTGCGGTCCCGGGCAGTGCCCGTGGGAGGGGGATCTCGCCCCTTTCTGTGCAGGACCCATCGGAGGGTGTCACACGGTGTCACCTCCCCACAGGGCTGCCTGTCCCCTGCGGTCCCGGGCAGTGCCCGTGGGAGGGGGATCTCGCCCCTTTCTGTGCAGGACCCATCGGAGGCTGCAGATCCGCACCGCAGCCTCTGCCCAGCAGGGCCAGGACAAACAGTGGCACGAACTGAGTTATGGAAAGGGTCTCAGTCGCTCCCGTTCTGCATTTGCTGACACACTTAACAAGCCATAACCACTCTGTAACACTCCCTGACACGTGGCTTTGCAAGTCAAAATGTTAAAAGGATTGCAGAGGACACAAAAATATTTGTGTATTTGGTCTCTTTTTTCTCCCCTCCCAATAGTATTTCCACATACATAGACCCAAACTTTAAGGAACGATCAACCTGGTCTGAGGTGATTATTTAGAGGCATAGTAAATGTGAAAAAGGAAAAACTGCAATGAGCAACTGTGATGGTTGATAGTCTGTAACTTCTTGGAAAAGGCACTTCCTGGCACAACCACCACAGCAACAAAAAAGTTTGAGAGTCATTATATCGTCTATGTTTCACAACATGATTTTTGACACTGTCTGTGATTTGTTTTAAAATTATATCTTGTGCTTTGATTTATGAGAAGTGCTTTTAAATCCATGAGATAAAACACCAAGAGAAGTCATTCCAGCTGGGGTTGTCCCCGAGGACAAGCTGCTCCTTCACAGTCCCTGTAGGTAACAGACCCTGACCTCTTTCTGCAGCCAGTGGTGGCACAAAGCTCTCACACAAATTCCTGTGCCAAGTACACCACACGAGTGTTTGTTCTTGTCCTTTCTCTGTTACACACAAGGAGGAACCCACATGGGAGCCCATCCTGAACAGCAGCGGGCCCAGCACCCACTTCAGTAATTCAACTTCTAGCTATTCTTCAAGCTGCATAGCTTTAACAGCTTTTTCATTTGATATTGCTTCATTAAAGGTCATTTTTGTGTGGCATTTGCAGAACTAGTTCTCTAATTATACTGCTCAGCATATGAGAAGCTTTTTCAGGAACAGTTCATTCTCCTTTGCAAAGAGACAAAATTTAATTACAGAGTGGAAGATTTAAATAATGGTTACATAAAAAATACTTCTGTAAATCCCCTTTAGTTTAGGCTTTGAATTCTGAAAGGTCAGGCTCTTATAAGTTCTTTAAAAAGAGATCATGACTTAACTATAGACCATCATTACATACTTCAAATTGTTTTAGTGGACATTGTTCATTCTTCTTTGTCACAAATTGTGAATTCTGAAAACAACTGGAGACTGCCAGTCAGAATAACATAACCACCATCCCTTAGGGCTGGGCTCTGCACCTGGACATCTTCAGCAGAGTCAGATTAAAACTGAAACAAGGACTGGCAGCTAATCCTCCAGAAAAAAGCTCATTGCTGGGAGGTTGGCAGGGCTGCAATCACCTGTAACGCCATTTGCCCAGAGTGAGATACAGAACTCTGTTTCTGAATTGACATCCTGGAACCTGGTATGAGTGTTCAACTCCCCTGAGTGCTGTGTGCCTTGGAAATGCCAGCCATGGAGGAGACAAGGTTCATCTTACCTGGCCAGGACACCTGCCAACAGGGTCCTCACACATCCAGCACACACATCCAGCACACAGGCTGCAGCTCTGGAACTGGGAAAGCCCATGTTTATGTTCCCCTTGTTCACATTTTCACTTTTTCATTCATAAATGTATCAGAAAACTTTCTAATCTCATCCATCACTTTTCCTAGAGCCCAGACTAAATTGCAACTGACCTTTCCACCAGCCAAATCCACCTCAACTTTAAGGATTTTCTCTTAATTTCTGCAGGATGTTTAGGCTTTTCCAAAATATGGTATTAGCAAAGGAAATATTCCATGTTTTGCCTTGTTGGTCATCCATATGCTGCTAAAAGTAACACAGCTTTTCATCTCTCCAAGGCTCCTGTGTATCCTGAATTTTTTTCCACTACATGACTATCATATTGCTTTAGTTTCTCTAATTTGGTACACAGTTAGTATTGGAAGGTAAGGTCTTTTTACCCTTCCTTCACATAGGATATTAAATATGTGAAGCTCAGAAATTCAATTAGCAAGGAAGGACATATAACAAAGTCTTTCTCCGCTGAATCACAGGATGCTTGGAATACAGAGCTCAGAAATGAGGTTAAGGAACTGTTTGTTAACACAGAGTTACTCAGCAGGAAACTCACCATGTGTTCATTAAATGAAACTCCAGGTCAGGTTGATTTCTCCCACGCAGGGTCAGAAATTGCACCCTTACCTCCAAACCCAGAGGAGCACTGGACACAATGAGCCTTCTGAGTGGCAGGTGAAGCTGCAAAACACAATCAATGCATTTGTAAGCAGACAATAAGGCCCATGCGAGGCCAGACCGAGGACACTCAGGTGGGCTGTGGCTGAGGGGGGCACTGCCCTCCCAAAGGTAATGGCAAAGCAGTTGATGCTATTTTGTGTTTCCTTCAGGAGCTGTGAGCTTTGGGGCCAGGCAGCCTTCAGGAAATCTGCCAGTGACGTGTCTGGAGTCCCTTACAACTAGGAAGGCAGGCTTGGCCCACAACCTTTCTGCTTTTCCTACTTCTCAGTGATTTCAGCTCCTCTTATTTTAACCCCTAAAATAGTTTAGTGCTCAATCAATCCCTACACCATTTGGAGCGCCCAATGACTTTAGAACAGACAGACAGACTGCAGAGAGGGGCACACGCTACAGTTCCTCAAACAATCCAAGAAAATGCAAAAGGAAAGCTGAGCAGCTTTTTCTCTTTGAAAATGAGTATTGTAACATTGTGCGTTATGAGGTTAAATAGATTTTACTATAGAACAAGCAGAGCAGTTCATGAACAGTTTATACTAAATCCAAGCATCACTTTCAAACGCACATTTCCCAGTTATGAGCAGCCAGTAACAGCACATTTGCAATGAGTTGGGATTGCACTCAGATTTGCTTTGTGCAGTGAAATTTATGTTATTCTTTTTTATATCAAATTCCTTTTTTAACTGCAAGCTACCATCTACCCAGCATACTGATCTCTGTTGCAGCACAAGCTGCTCTCTCACACATTTTCAACCCAGTGGTTCAATACAAGCCCTCTGCTATTGTCCAGCAGCCCACAGACATTCCCCACAGCCATGCTTCCCAAAAAAACTCATCCTGGCTGGGCTGGTGACACCACCTGTGCCAGGGCCACGTGCCAGGCTCAGCGTGGGGCCTGGGAAAGTCCCTGGGATGGCAGCAATGCCAGCTGTCCCACAGCACACCTCCCACCAGGGCTGGGGGCACTGCCAGGGACTGCAACAGGTTTGTTGAGGGGCAAGGAAAGCAGAAGTCCCCTGGCTTTTGGTGAGCATGGCAAAGCTGACCAGGGAAGGGAACGCTCACAGGCCAGCACTCACTGCCCACGGCTGCAGCCAGGACTGGCCACTCGTGTGTGCAGAGACAGTGTCACCTCCAGGCACACACACGGTCACCTGCGGGACCTCAGGGGACACCTGCAGCTCTGGTGGAGGGGACAGCCTGGGCCCAGCTGCAGGGCAGTGCAGAGGGACGCTCTGGGTGGGTCCCAGTCGGGCAGGAGAACCCAGCAGGAGCACACAGGCCGGTCAGGAAACAGCTCCCCAAGGACACTCTCTGGCTTTTAGCAAGGAACAGAAATGGCCTGGTCAAACAGCTTTTCCTGGCAGCTCACACACCCTGGGGGCAGCTCACACACGCTGGGGGCAGTTCAGTGCCAGCTCCAAGGGCTGTGAACACCGCCGTGACCCTGGAGAAGGCAGGGCCTCTCCCTCAGAAGCAGTCCTCGCAAACTGCCTTCCCTAGATCTAAATTTCATTCTGCACAAGATGACTGAGGGCCTTTTCTTCCCTGGATCTGGCTGCACAGCCACCCTACCCAACAGCAAGAACTTTGGCCCAAGATACGTTTGCATGTTTACTACGAAATTAACATTTGTGTGTACATTAAAACCAGTGGTCATTCTTAATACAGTAATTTTTAAAATTGATTAATAATTCAAATCACTTTCACATGATAGGACATGCTGGTTTAGAAATAAAAAAAATCACATTTGGGTAATTAAGAATCAAATAAATGAATCAAGTATCAGGAAAGCACATTCGAGGTCAGTTCCCTGCTCCTTCTTGTTAGATTAGAAAACAATAAATAACTTCTGTAAATGTTTTTTCTAGAAGAAGACTCCAGAGAAAGTTCCTCTTTCCAGATTAATTCTGTGGAGAACCACAAACCTTTGGCAAAATGTATCTGAAAGTCCCTTTCAAATCAGAAAACTCAGGAGAGAAGGACACCTTGAGATCCCAGAGAGCAAATGCTCTTGTACCAGAGGGAAGATGTCTGCACACGCAGGAGGCACAGCCTTGTTAAAGAAGCTGAACAAAACAATAAAAAGTATTTGAGCTTAAAAGACAAACACACAGCATATTTAACTGATGCCAGAATGCAAATTTTAAAATAGTGTTAAACAATAAAAATACACATTTTACTCTCTTATATTATTCTCCAAAGGTAAAACCCCCGGAATCCTGCTGACTACTGGAGAACTCAAATGATGAATGAAGTTTTAGGGTGCATCTTCGTATTGTTTCCTTAAAAAAATCCCCCCAGTTTTACACATAAGATGAAAGAGCTTGTCCACAGAAATTTAAATTAAATTATCAATTTGCTCCACTATTAAGCACATTTATAAACTTAAATTTCATAATTAGACTCCTTTATGGTAGAAGGAGAGCCACTGGTGGGTGGGTTTTTTTCATTGTTTTTTTTCCCTAAAGAGATAAAAAAGTCAGCCTTCAATAAAAGTAAAGTCCATTGACTTTCATAAAACACAACATAAAGGTCATGTAAAAAGGCTTTAAGTCTTCTGGGAAATAAGAATTTAGTCCTGTTCTCAAAAAGAAAGATGATCAGTGGCAGGCGTGGTCTGTTCTTCCGAGTCTTTCTTGCTCAAGAAGTTTTATTTCCCCTTTTTCTGCTTATAATAGGAGTCGCTAAAAATTTAAGACATATTTCAAGTATTTTCCATTTTACTGCAATTCAAAATAGAGAAGTGGAAAATACTTCCACGAAGAGTTTACAGTGGCTGAGAAGTGAGAAACAAGCCATATGTACTCATAGCAACACAAATTATTTTGTCTCCTTTTAAATTTTAATCTTTTCCACAACTGGCTAATCATAAATTCAAATGAATTTTCAGCTCTTGAGACCCAAAATTGCTTATGACTTTACACATTCATAGGGGAAGGGGGGGAATAGAGAAAATACAAACAAAAATCAAGATGAGATTGATGGTTTTATTCCTGTTACTCAGGTCAGTTTTAGAAGAGTCAGCTTTGAACACATTCCCTTCACTGTTGGGGCTCCTCTTGGAAGCTGTAAGTAAAGTTCAGGTTTTACAAGAGTGTGGCTCCAAAACTACCAAAGCTGTGGAAAATAGTTCATTTTAATTTTGCAGGATTTGTCTCAGGCCCTTAAAGCAGGCACAAAGGTGGGGAAAAGATCTCCTCATTTTCCCTGAGATTCCGGAGAGGGTCTCAGGATTGGAATAGAGGAAACTGTGTTGTGCCTTTCCCCATATTCTCTTCACTGATTCTTTTCTTATCCCCCCAAGAAATGCAATTAGTTAGACACTGAGCAATACAATAGAACAAATTTTAATTGACAGAGGAAAACAAGAAGATTACAAAACCAATTAATTTCTTCTTTATTGCTTCAGAATTTGTAATAACTTGTGTTTAAGCGAATGGCAATATCTTCCATCTGAAAAACATTCCAAACTAATACTTCTGTGGTTTCTTCTTCTGTTTGCAGATATACAGCAGCTTGTTAAGATCATGATTAGATCATGACACTTTCTAATTCTTGGGATGGTGATTCAGAATTGCTCAGAATTGTTACTGGGAGGCCTGGCCTGGCCTGCAGAGCGAATGACAGAGAGTAAGACTCTTCTGGAATGGAGCAGCACTAGGTCTGCACCTAATGCAAATATTTAACAACCTGTGTCCATTTTGCTTTGCAAAACGACAACCATTGCTCATTTCACTTCTTTTCAGGAAGGTATTCAGAGCTGTAAAGTGCATTTACCATCTTTCCACATCAAACCCCTCTGCCGGAGGTTCAGCATCATGGTGTAACCGCCCTGCCTGGGGCTCAGCTCCTGGCTTAAGAGCCCAGGGTGTGAGCAGAGAGCGGCTCCAACAGCTGCTGACTGGAGTTTGGAAACTGCTCAAGGATCGCCCTGGGATGTGTCTCAGCCTCTCACAGAGGAACACGACACCAGGTTTCTTCTAAATGCAATCTTGAGATCTACTAAAAATCCCTTCCTAGGAAAGAATTCTGTCTCCTTGCCCTCCCTCCCACCAGCGTTTCTCCCCCCTCCTTCCTGTGGCGGGTGTTCATGTGCAAGGCTACAGCAGAGCAGCTCTAACCTGCCTGCTGGGCCTGGGCAGAGGGAAGGCAGCTCACTACAGCAGCTACAATGAAAACAGGAATAAAAGGACTCTGAGGCTGTCACCAGCTTTTCCGAGCATAAATCAAAATGTTTCTAATCAAGTCTGATGGCCCAGGAAGACAAATCTCATTATGTCACATGGGGCCAACCCCCACGTTCACTGTGGGGTTTTTGCCTCCCGTTCCCCAAGCCATGACTGCAGAAGAGGATAAGGCACAAGACAGGATCCTGCTGGATAAATGTTTCTCTCTAGCAGCATGCCTGAAAGCTGTAAACCATTGTGACACTCAGCCAACACCATCAGCAAATCCCTGGAAACGGGATGGAACGAAGTAGGTGAAGGATGAGCTTCTCTCCAGCTTTCTGCAACAGGTTGATGCATTTTAGCTCCTTCATGCTTTGACAGCCACTCAAGGCCATGAAAACTGCCAATCCTGCAATTTGCCTCAACACGGAGTGCTTGTCCACACAGGGAAACAATTTCAGAATAACCTGGGGCACGGATTTAGGCTCTTATCTATTCTGGTCTCATAAAGGCACAGAAAGCCCAAGTTGCTACTAAACAGCATTCTCATTGTGCCTTAATAGACCTCTCAGACACTCACAGTGCACATGAAGAGAACTTGTTCAAAGCACAAGAGAGTTTGGAGACAGTGTGTCTGTGTGAGGGTAGCCCAGTTCGGGATAAGCCAACTGATAAGGATTGTCACCTAGATAAGGACTGTCACCTTGTCTCCAGGCATCTGGGATGTTAACACTCAAGAGGTAATGCAATGTTCGAGCAAACTGCACAGTTGTCATAACAACAACCACACAGCACTGCCGGAGAGGAGTCAGTCACCGGCAATGTGAATCAAGAGAGAAATCAATGAAATCGAGGGATTCAGGACCTCTGGGCTGCTTTGGCCACGGGTCCTTGGAATGGAAAGAGTCTGATCCTCAGTGTCTGTCTGGGTCAATAGGCACAACCGTCCTGTGGAAACATGGCAAAAACTACACACATCTGGTTTTTAACCCAAGATCTTCCCAGCACATGCCACTGCCAGGCTGTCAGCAGCACCTGCATGTACCCACACATCCCATTTCCCTGTCCATTCACAGTTTATACCCTCCCAGCTGAGCTTTTCCACTACAAAATACGTGTGCACTGGTCTACCCAGGCAGTAGGAACTATGCAAGGAGCAAATGGTGTCTGTTCTTTTTAGGGATTCGGTATGAGGTTGGTCTTGCCCATTTCTAATTTTTTATGTTATTCTCCAAAAGCTTTATCTAGAAACTTATCACCCTTCAGGAGAGAACTGAAAGATTGATTCACTTTTCTTTGCGCTCAGGAATTTAGAATCTTGCAATCAATTTAAAGCCATATAAAATCTTATTTCCCACTGCAAACTCTTTTTTTCTTTGTGAAACCAGCAAATATGAAACAAATGCAGGTTGCACATTCCACAAGACCATAAAAAATTGCAGATTTTCCAGGGAAACTGGTAGTAGAAAATACTTTGAGGAAGTTGAAGAACTACATGGGGAGTAAGTTGAATTCCAAGAAGGAAATTTAGTGGGAGTGAAACAATCCAAAATGCTACAAAATGGAAAAAATCTTTGGGGTTTAGAGCTTTAGCACACCACTCATAGCTGGAAGTCTGTCAGAAGTGTCTCCATAGGCAGCTGACTCTATAAACTGATGCTCCAGGCTTTATTACAATTTCATCTGGGACATTCAGCTGTTTTCAGTGATTTTTCAGAAGAAACATTCATACCCATTTATGACATATACTTGGTTTCTAGGCAGTCAAATATCCAAGTCCCTAAAACTTGTAAATCCTGACAGCAGCCTTACCAACACAGACTGCCCCAGGATAGGTACAACCACATTGCTCCTACTTAGCCTGTCCTTAATCACACATTCCCATTGTGTCCAGCAGTTCTGAGGAGCAGAAAGAAATGACAGCTCCACCTGAGCCCTGCAGCACGGAGACTGAGATGAACAGCTCATTAATGAAAGCAGAAAACAGCAACACTCATCTATTTTCACCCATAGCTTACCAAGAAGCATTGATCCTAAGTGCACCTTAATGTTCTTATCAGAACGTTAATCCAGCTTTCCAGTGAGATCTAGTTGGGGTCTGAAAGGGAAAAGTTAACTGGAAACTTTTTGTAATTTCACAAAATAAGATCTGAATACTGAGAGTTAAAAGGAAATCATTTACCGACCACGGTGCATTATTATTCTCAGGGATAGTGCTTTCTAAAATTATGGGTCCTTCTGGAAAAGTCCTTTTCATAATAACCAATCCACTGCTCAGGAATGTCTTTCATAGCAGCATCTTCCCAAAGACATTTACCAGGGGAAACATTCCAGCTCTGCTGTATTACATTTGAAATAATGTTAATACCATCTCCTTGGCAGGGATACAAGTGGACACAGGGCTTTTCCTGCGTTCCCCCTGTCTCCCCATGAGGGCTAACACACAGGTCTTCCACCATCCAAACTACTTCTGTTATGTTATTTATACTTTAATGAGTACAGACTCACAGGCCAACAGCAGAAATGTGAAGCATAAGGACCTGGCTATTTAGTGTACAGCAGCCAAGTTAGTATCAGTTGAACCAAGAGAAATCCATAAGTATGCTGAGGAACAACAGGACTTCACCAACTTTTTGCTGGGTCAAGAAGAAACACTTCCAGAAGCAGCAGTAGTGATAGTAGTAACTCAACATCAGCCAGTGTGCTTCAGTAACTCTTTCATGTGCTACAGTTTGGGGTCAATTATTCAATTCAGACATCGGTACTTCTATGGCTGAAGCAGCATTTAAACGAAGAGCCGGCTGGCCCCGGGCATGTGAACCCCTCGATGTGTAGGAGGACACAGAACTCCGTGTGCCGGGGGCCGTGGGGCATCCCGAGACCGGGGCATGGGCAGCTCCCCGCGGTGCTGCAAAAACCCGACCGGCCTCTCCCCGGCCGTGCTGGAACCGCCTGGGGCTGGGGGCCGCCAGCCGCGGCTCCTCCGCACCGCCCCGTGTGTCCCGGCCTCGGGCAGGGCGGCCGGACATTCTGCTCCCGGGGACTTCAGCGGCTGGACAGACAGCAGGGCAGGAAGAGAGGCGAGCCCTCCTCCCCCTTCCTCGGCACTGCACTTACACGAGAGCAAGGCAAGCAGTGGGGACAGGACAAGTTTTCAGAACTACAGCAGGACTTCACACACCAAATCCTCTTCCCACAAACTTTGGAAGCCTTTTTGCTCACAATACCGATTCGCTGCACATTCTGAAGCATTTCCTCCTGTCAAGCCCCTTTGGGACTCCCACCCTCAAGAAAAACACCAGCCATTAACTCAACAAGCTTTCTGGTATTTCCCCCTCTGTCTTATTTCCATCCCTATTATCTACTCTACAGAGATTTTTTTCCACCACAAGCACCTCTCCCCCTGCAGTGGAAGGACAGGCACACACATGTATACTTACAGTCTGAAAACAGAGGGGGTTCTCACAACATTAGGAATTTGCAGCACCCAACATTAATTAGTTCTACCGTTTTTGAAATAACACTTAGGTGAAGTGTCCCTGGTGTGTGAGAACCCCAGCCATGGGCAGCAGACAGAGCAGCACGATCAGAATTGTCCCTCAGCAGCACACACAGCACCCAAGAGTTGCACTGCCCCAGTAACAAGTGACAGGGGCAGGAGAAGCAGCGGCAGCACAAGTTTCTTATCAGAACAAATCCTCCTGCAAGCAGAGAGAAATCACAGCTCTGCATTCACATCAGTCTGGTTGCTTGAGTGTATCCATGGTAACCCCCATCCTTCAGAACTTCCAGTGTGCATCTACACACAGCTTTTGCATTCCACCAACACAGGAGCAGAATTGAGAGCACTGGAGTGTTGGCTCCATTAATCTACTTCAGATACCAAAGTGCATTCGGAGACAGAAAAGCTCCCCCACATCCACTCTCTAACCCAAACTCCTCCAGCACGCAGCTGGAATTTCTGGATTACTCTGTTCTTTGACAACAGTATTTACTGTCCTGCACAAGGAGCACGAGCCCTACAGGATTCTGAACAGCCTGAATGCATTGTTGAGCACCATTTACTAATGTCTGACTGATACATAAACTTCTGATTTTCAAAAAGGGTGAAAATTATTTTATTATCTCAATAGTATGTATAAAAATTCTTAGCAAGAATATGGTATAGAGCATCTCCTCAAGAAATTGGACAGTTTTAATAACCTTCCTAATCTGATTTAATCAAAGGTGTCTTAAAAGAAATGGTTTTAATATGTGGACCTGACAAAGAAAATTACATTGGCATTTTGAATTTCTCTATGGTAAGTCAAAGCGTCCTGCTAGCTTAGCTTGTTTATTCTTAGATTATTTGCATGATTTCTTTTAATAGCATATGATCACACAAAAATCAGAATGAAAACCAATATCCGAAAGAGTAGCCTGTGAAAATGATGATGTTTAAATTACTCCATGAACAGGACTGGGGTGTTGTTTCCTTGGAACAGAAGAGTGTGGCTTCATTACAATGTCACCACGACTTTCAGTACCCGTGGCAGGAGGAAGGATTTCTGCCCCCGAAGGACGTGACCCCTGAGCTGTCCCCCCAGAGCCCGGGCACTGTGGGGACAGCAGCTCCTGCCCGGGGCCCGGGGGCTGCCCTGTGCAGCACCCACTGCCAGCTGCCTGCCCACAGCGCACTCCGCTCCTGCTCTTTGCTTCACCGCGGCAAAACTCTCTCTATTTGAAACAAGAAGGCAGAATAATTCATGTTTAAAGCCAACAAACAAACAAGAAAAAACAACCTCCAAAATCAATGGGCGGTGGATAAGGAATTGTTGTTCTTAAAGGAACTTGTTTTCCATCAGCTTTTGTGCTGCTCTGTATAATTCAAATTCAGAGCAGTGCCAGAAAATGGCAGGCTGTCCTTGGAACAACACATGCAAGACAGGACTATTTTTATCAATAAAACATTTCCAGTGATATCTTTGGCAAGACTGGAGCAGCAGTGTCCTGGAACCAGGTAAAACCAATGGAAACCTCCTCTCAGTCTCATTTTGGCACCTTTGAAATCTCATTTACGTTGCCTTTTCTGGTGCAAACAGATGGAGTTAATTGCTGCTTTTTTAGTTACTATGTGAGAAAAAAGCTACATTACCTTCAGAATGAGACCTGCATGTGTGCAGAGCCTAGCACAAGCTCTCTGCAGAATACAAATGGAACTCGCCAAGGAACATTTGAATTTTTAGATTGTATTTCATTCAAATGTCTAAAATTTGGAAGAAGCTTTTCTCGGGAGGACTTTTGTTCAGTGAAGGAATTAGAGTTTTGCTATTTACACAAATGCCAGTCATTTTGCAAAGCCATCCTTCTCTGCTCTAGAGTCCGACTGCCACAGCAGTTGTCTAAAGCAGCTTTCCTTTCACCAGGCACGCTCCTACAACAGCTACAGAAACTCACAGAGTGCAAGATGTGAAGCTTTATATATTTACATTGAAAAAGAAAAACATAAACAACAGCTTCTTCTGCTTGGAAGAACAAAAAGGATATCTTAGTAATCATAAAGCAACTGAAGAAGATGTAAAATTCTCCCTTGCCCTCTCCACTCCTCTCCTTGGTAAGAATTTGCACAAGAAGATACAAACAGGAATATTTTTGCTTCAGTAAAGGGTTTATTAATACCTCACCTGCAAACTCACAGCATCTGCATTCCTTATCAGAAAAGCGCTGAGTTATTTTTCCCTTTCCTCACCTCTTTATTAAAACTCTAAGTATCGCCGTTGTGCCCAGAACACTGGGAGAAATCAATCTGATGTCCCGGAAGTCAAGGCTTAGACGTGACAATGCTTTTGTCTTTCAAAGCTCTATTAAAACTAAGAGTAATAGAGCAAGACAAACTAAGAGCATATGAAACAGAATGGAGGAAATAATAAGATTTGGAAATGTATTTAATTACGGAGGCTGCAGGTAGGGTAAACGCAGGGCAGACTCAGGAGATCCAGCAGTGTCTGAGTTCTGACAGGTTTTCAGATGGCTCAGACTTGCTGTGCAGAAGTCAGTAAATATTTCATGGTGTTTATTTTGAGTGTTTTTACTTGGAGCCAGGTTCTCTGGGTTGGCAAAAGCCATCCCTGTGTTACAAGGCAAACCCCTGTGACCACACACCTTGATGAGAGCCCGGACCGAGTCCGTTCAGTGGCCAGTCCCATTGGCATTAGCCAGCTCTCAGTCAGAGTCCAGGGCTGCAAACCCCATGGCTCCAGTCACTGCTCAATTCTCTCCTTAATATGTGGGAAAATTCATCCACAATTCTCCAGCAGTTTCTTTACAGGGTCAGTCAACAGATCTACAGGGAAATCACCTGTATCCTCTGCCAGGTCAGAAAGCCCAGCTGAAGAGCCACACCTAATCATCCACTCAGTATCCTGAAATAACAGTTCTACAGAAGGAAATGAAGATTGCAGGTAAAACTGATGGCACAGCAGCAAACCATTCCTCCCTGCCACAGCTCCCCTCTAGGATTTACACACCTGAGACATCCCTTGCATTGGCTCTAGGCTTTAAGACTGTTTGTTCTTCAAACCTTCCCCCCATGAGCCATAAGTTTATTTCCTTCTAAAACATGACAGACTGAACACTGGGAAAGGCAGGACGCTGAGCACATGCTGGTACCCCACGGGGAATTACTGTATCCCAGGAATAATGCAGCCCTGATATTTGGAGTCAAGAAGGATTTTCTCCCCCACCAAAGGCTTGTCGTGCTTTCTTGTTTTCCTGGGAGGAAAGCTGCATGGGGGCAGCAGGGTTTGTTCATAGCTTTAAAGCTAATTGTGATGACTCAGTGTAATATCTACTTTGGAACACTAAATATTCCCCAGTAAACACTTGACGAATCATTCACATATAGAAGTACATTTAAAAATCAAAGAAAAGGGAGCAAAATGAAAATGTTTCACATTCCAGTTGAAATGATGAAAAGGTAGCATGTTTCTGCCTCTACCCTGCAGACATGGCATTTTATTGTCCTTGGGGGCAACAAATTGGGCATTTGTAGAGTTATTTTCTTCTCTGTGAAGCCTTTCTGGAATACTCTCAGACACAGACACTTGCCTTGCTCAGGCGGTAAAATTTTATTCATATTCTCCTGTAAACAACTTAACAGCAAATTACCAGTGCATTTCCTTCCCACCAAATCACCTTAGCAACCCCTGCGAAACAGCCCCAACTTTCAGAGGGAACTTGGAGCCTCACAGAGATCTGCAAAGCCTCCAAAGGAAAAACAACACCTCTGGTAGAAACAACGACAAGGGTTGTTTTGCTACATGGAACCTTGTAATCCTTAAAAGACCCAGATTGAGGTTTTGAGAAGGAAGCGGCTCAGTGCAAAGGTGCAAACATTCCCTTTCAGAGCAAAACCTTCTGCCCAGGACATGGTGCTGCCATTGGCTCCTGCCCAACACGGCTGTGGACTGAGCCAGGACAGCGATGGCAACACTGAGCAAATGTCACCAGCAGGAGCTTCCCTGTCCTGGCTCCTGGTGTGACTCTGGCCACACATCTGGCAGAAAAGCAGCATTTTTTTGCTTGAGGGAAACTGAATCTGAACTGGAGTCAAATGTTTTTTAGAATGTTCTCTAGAACATCCCATGGATTGGAAACGCTAAGAAAATTCAGCAGGAAGAAGATGCACGTGCATGTGTGCTTCTTGGCTTCTCAGTGAGAAGTATGCTTTTCCCAATCTCCTGTAAGTAAGAGATCCCAGATTCTCCTCTCTCTTTTTTTTTATTATTCACTATCAGCTTCAGGAATTCTTGAATACTTTGCTAGACCTCAAGCCTGCCTGCAGCTGATGGTTGCTATTCAATAGCCACTGACTCCAGCCAGTGTGAAGCTGGAGTTAATTGATCTCCCTATCAGGCACCTGAAATTCCAAAAATGTTATTTAACAGGGTTTTTAAAGAACCCAAGTCCTGTGGCATTGTAAGGCACTTCCTTTCCTGACACCTTCAAGATCAACCCTGATTATTTTTAACTGCAATTTTCCTCTGTTCCATATTATCCAGGAATCTCACAGATGAAACCCAAGAGGGGCTGGACCCAGACCTTCACACACCTCACTTCCACCTCAGATAACAAGGCTGCCTTACACTTTTACCAACTTGCATAGAAACCCTGTATTTCCATCAGAATATTCCGGCCTGGAACACTCAGACAGCTGTCCAGTGCTCCTGTTTGAGCACAAACCCCGTGCGCCTTGCCGGGCAGCAGTGTGCGGGTCCATGGGGGGGACAGCGGCTGAGTCACACTCCGGGCTGGCTGTGGGGCCGGGTGTCCGTGGCCAAACCCCTGACACCTCACCCCTACTCAGTGCTGCCCTTCCACCACGGCAGCACTGCTGCCAGCGGCGCTGCAAACTCACACCACAGCAGATGGTGCTTTTAACGCCGACAGTCCTTCGGCGGGACGCAACTCCGGGTTTGGCCTTTCGATCACAATTTTCTCAGCTCCTCCAGAGTCTGAGGATGAAATCTGCAGGCCACGTCAAAAACGCTGAGGCCAACCTTGTAATAACACAATTCACCTCCAGCGCTTTGAGAACCTTGAATATTTTTGAACTACGCATAACGGGAGATGAGGTAGTGTTTGATTTACCTCTCAAATGAAATTCCAGGAAGGTGCATTTATGGATAGCTAAAAAGAGCTGCGATAATTCCACGAGACCGTGCTCTACCCGAACACATCCGTTTGCTGAAAAGTTTGAAGCAACACGCTTTGAAAAGACGAGGCAGAGCAGCCTAACAGATCTGCTTCAGTTACAGATCCAGCTCAGTCTCATTCTGCCCAGTTCTGAGCAGCACTCTGAAGTCTCAGGGAGGATGAAAGGGTGCTCAGTGTCTGGGGGCTCTGGGACAAATGGGCAAAGATCTGACTGCTCACTGACCAGGGCCAGCGCCTGCTGGAGGGATCCCCAGCTTTGAGGAAAAGGTGCCCTGCCCACTCCTTCTGTCTCATGCTCGGGTGTGTAAGGCTGCTTAAAACAAATCCCGAACCTGGATAACAACAGATCAGACCAAGGACGGGTAAAACAGGCTAAAGAATGGAATGCACTTAGAAAAACTTTATGTCTAAGGACATGGTAAATTTATGGGTCAAAAAACCTGTCCACAGTCGCATTCCCAAGGCCACAAGACATCCAGTAGCATTCAGGACTGGTCCCAGTTTCTACCAGCACAGGCAGGAGAATCAGGTTAACAGTTCCCACAGCCATTTATAAAGCTGCCAGCCCAAACAATGGCTTTTTTAGTATCTCACCTTCGATCTGAAATAACAGATCAGCTTATCTCCCACAGTTCAGAAGCCTCAAAAAGAAGACAAAATTTAAGTGACTCAGATGCACCAGTGCTCTGTAGGCCATTAGTGGGGTTTCCAAGTCTTTGGGCAGCCGTGCACCTTGACTTCAGCACGTATTTTGCTACTGAACCACAATGACAAAGCTGAAAATAACAATCAGCGTGGCCAGTTCAGACACACATGACCCCACATCCCTCTGCACAGATCCAGTGCCCCCGGTTCATTCCAGCTGCTGAGCTGGGCATTGTTTGGTTTCTGAATAGCAATGGAGCCAGACCTCTCTGTGAATAAAAACTCATTTCTTGTGAGTCAAAACTACCAGAGGATTTTGTTTCCCTCCCCCATCTTCTTTCCTCCAAATTCTGGAATGCAGAAAGGCATCATAATTGCCCTGAAAGCAGCAGAGGGAATACAGCAAGGAGGAAGTTGGTCTCTACATAATTCAACTCCTTTGCTTTTTGATCATGATCCAATGAACAAGTGTCGCCACAAAGACTCCCTGTTATCAGTGTGCAATTAAAATCTTCCCAGAAACGTATTCAGATTCCATGTAGGCATTCATACTTAAGGGATAAAATCTTTGTCATGTACTTTAGAACCCCTGCATAAACATTCACTAATTGTATTCTTTTCTAAAGAGTGAGGTTTTGAGAGGGGGATAATTTTCTTCTACTAACTAAATGGTACTAAATAATGTTATAAATACAACAGCTCATAATCCAGCACAGCTTTTACATTTTGTTGTGCAAGATCTACAGAAAACGTGTAAAATGAGGCACTGAAGGTGGCTGACAAATGCACAGGTGCTACCCTCACAGGATGGATTGTATTGTTGTGGGGTTTTGTGCTTCCAAGAAATCATTAAGTAGTTTTTCCTCTCAATTTGGATAGTTTTCTGGAGCATTTACAGCACAAACACTACTGTGCTAGGGCAGGACAACTTAAAAAAAAAAAGAAAAAAAGAGAAAATAAAAGACTTGTCAGGAAATGAATTTCTCTCTGTTCTTCTTCAACTACCTGTCTCAGTTATTCCTCCTCTTTTTGGTGCCTAGCACTAGAAAAGCGTCGGAAGAGCACACAGCATAAATGATGACCAAACAATTCAGCTGCCCTCATGCCTGACAGAAATAATTCTGCTGCTTTCCCTTCTGCAGCTGTGGGCTCGTGAGCGAGCTGCCTGCAGGAGACACAGATGGGTCCCCACACGCAGCTCCCCAGGAGCCCCGCCACAGCAAACCTGGAGCCTCATCCCGGAGTCTCACACTCAGCCTCACCCGCTGCGGCGATTCTGTGAAAAAACTCATTTACAGAAACTCTCAAAGAGAACATTGGGAGAGTTACAGCCTTATGGGCAAGTTCGTGTCTCCGCTACTCAATTTACCATATACGGATTTTAATTTTTTTTTTCATATAGTCCTTAAACTTACTCGTTTTTTTAAAATATTTTACCCAGTAATTCAGGCGACAGAAGGGAACACACAGAAATTGTGGTGGGTTGGGAGTGCAATTAGCTGAGGAACTCATTAGAAGTGCAGAATGTGCAGATTTTCTGTGTCCATGGCTATGTTTAAATAAACACATTTTAAAAATTAATCCAGTATTGCACTCTGAAGTAGAAGAAATAAACATGTTGCATGATATTGGAAATACAGTATGACTACTGAGATAATTTTAATTAGTCAGCTTTTAAGTACCTCAAGGTATCTTGTGTTATTACAACCCTGTTACTTTTTGGTGTATCAGACTGCAGGGGACACGTAGAATATTTATTTACCTGAAGGGGAGTATCACCCCTCGCAGCTCATTCACTTTTTGTGGCAGTTCGGTGGCTGTGGGAGCTGGCATGCCTTGCTCTGAAGCAGGACACAGGCTGGAAACGAAGACGCTTGTAGAGAAAAACAGGAGGGGCAGCCATGTTTATGTAGGGCAAACTGCACTGGGCTGTAGGGCTGTGGGAGCAGGTCAAGCTCATGGGAGCTCATGGTGAGGGCAGCGTTGCACCTCCACCCCGTGTTGAACGCGCTCCCCTCACGCTGCCGCCGCCATCTTTGCTCCCCTCACGCTGCTGCCGCCATCTTTGCTCCCCTCAGAGCCCGCGCTGCTCGCGTCGAACCTTCCCTGAGGCGGCGGAGAGCGCCAATCACCGCGCAGGGCGGGAACGGCACACCAATCACCGCGCAGAGCGGGAACGGCACACCAATCACCGCGCAGGGCGGGAACAGCACACCAATCACGCACAGAGCGGGAACGTTGGACCAATCGGAACACGGTGCTCCAGGATCCTCGTACCCGCCCCTCTCGCTGAGGGCCAGACGCGCTGAGGGCTCGGCCTGGTGCGGTCGGAGCGGAGCATGGCGCTGTTGTCTGCCCAGTGAAAATGTCACCGGAGAGCAGCAAGTGCTGCTAAGGGCTGACCGCTGTTCACACGTGCCTGATCTGTGTGGCCCCAGCCAGTCCCCCATAGACACCTGTGACAGCAGCGTCACCAGCACCCATCTGAATAACGGTCATTAATGTGCCTTAGCTTCCCAGTGCTCTTTAGATACTGTAATATAAAATTCACAAAGGCAATCACGTCTATGTACATTGTCAGCTAAAGATCTACGTGCATTTATCTCTGGTTGTTAAGACTTTCCTCCTTGAGGAAATGACTGGTAAATAACGAAAGAGATAGTATTGTTTACACCTCTGTGCTTTGATAAACTTATGCTGTTAAATAACTAACTCACATTAATTACACAGCCATAGCTGTTTCTGAGCACAGCACCTGCCACGAGAGTCGCGAACAGGTCTGGGTTAAATGAGCAGGAAGGCAAATTTTTATGGCCATTTCTTCTGTTTCCTATGTGGGAATCCGCTTATAAATCACCTTGTCTGTAGCAATGTGGATGGAGGGAAAACAAGGGTGGACTCAGGCCTAGGCTAAATTAAACCTTCTTTTTGAGAGAGGAATGAACTGCAGCGTTTTGTAGTGGTGGTATACTACTGTATTCTACTAATAAATAGAAAAGCAGAGCCTGCACAATCTGGAAGTGATAACTGCTTTTCGCACAACATGCAATTTCCATTTTTTATTAGTCAGATCCTCTCACACTTTTCCTCATTAGTTCACCACAGGATCATTGATTTTATTGCTGCGAGCTTGTCTTAATCATGCTAAAACAAACATTTTGGGTATGAGGGACCCTCACACTTCCTGCAGTCTGTTTCCTTAACCTCCTTGCCACAACCATGTTCCAGAATTTGCCTACGCTGGGACATCACAATGGGCTTTTCAAAATGGAAATAGTTCATACTTTTCAAAGCCTACAGCAAATGTGTGATGCATTAAATTTTATTACTATGTTTGTGCTTCCATTTTAATCTGCTACTTGAATAGAAATTCTGATTAAAGTACTCAGTACAAAGTCCAAGTGTTTGGTGGGTACCTTTCTTCCTACCTGCCTCTGGAACTGGGGGCAAAGTTCCATGTCCCACCTCTGCTTGCTGACTTCTGGAAAGATGATTCTCTGCATTTCCCATTACCATGAAAATGACATTCCTGTCAGTGATCCAAATGTTTCACACATTAACACGGACTTGTGCAGGGGTGGAGAGCAGGAGGACTGTGCAGAACCGTCCTGGATAATCCACTTGCCTCCACCTGGCCACATGCAGCACATCCTTAAGGGGGTACCTTGCACAAAGTGAAAGCTCTTCGGGTTCTGTTCTCTGTGCTTTTAGTATATTTGGGGGGGGAGAATTGTAAAATGAAATGGAGAAATATAGGTAAACCTTTCTCAGCTTAATATGAAACCAGATTAATTAAATATATATTTTTAATGTGTTTCTGTGAGGCTTCTGTGGCGTGCTCCGTTGTGGAGCAGTTGCAGGCTGCCCCACTCTGTTCTGTGCCTCCCACATTTCTTTACTTCCTTGAATTGACTTCTCTTTGTTTTACTTCTCGCTCAGATCCCCAAAGGATCCTGATTTATATCTTAATCATCTTTTCTACTTCCTTTGTTGAATGACTTGTTCTCCGTTCAGCTGGGCCCCAAATCCCACTGCTTCTACCCCGGCCTCCTCAGTCCCCTGCTTTGTCCCTGCTTCTCTCCCGCTCCTGGCTCACGCCCGCTGTCCTTTTCCTGACCTGCGTTTGTAACCTCCCAGTCAGCCATGACTCTGCTTTCTCCATGTCCTTTTTACCCCCAGGCATTGGTTAATTCCCACCCTTGCTCTTTAACATCATCTCTCAAAAATTTTTCCTCATAGACTTCACTGCCAAAATGATCCGCGCTGTGTTAATTTTGTGGCTCATTCCCTGCACCTCCCTTCCGATGGGAACTTGGCCATACCATCCCTCCTCTTTCAGTGCACCCAGATGCAGCTGCAAAATTATTTTGGGTTTTTTGCCATTCTCTGTTGTGGCTTCTGAACTTCCTTCAATGAACCAGCAAGATTCTGTTTGCTGGTTCGGCCTTATCTTCTATTTCCTGTCTCACAAAGTACTGCTAAATAAAGTGGAAAAAAAGGAGATTGAGCAACACATCCATGGACACACACTCTGGAATCCCTGTCCTTAGCCAGCGTGGCTGTTCCTAGGCAGGACGACAGCCATCCATCATAGCAGTGTTCCAGCACAGGTGTGAGGGAAATATCCAGGGGCAGCAACAGCTCTGCAATGAACTCTCTTAGCTTCATCAAGGAAACAGGAGAAAAACCTTATTTTTCTCTCAAATTTGTTTCTGTTTTTAATATTAATTCTAGTTCATTCTCTGAAAAAACAATCAACATGTAAAATTGAATCTCTGTAGTTAATTCAGCTTAATCCAACCCCAAATTTTTGGTTCCACAAACTGTTCACATAAGAGTAAGTCTATCCAGAGTCAGATTCTCCGGGGATGTTTCACATGGTTGCTGCTGTGAATAGACTCACGCTGAAAGGCGTGGGAGTCAGGCACAGGTGGGAGTGCAGCGCATTCTCCTCCTGAGGTATTCACATTTCGTTTGGAATGGGAAGCAGACTGAGGAAAGGGAGGTGCGGTGTTTGGGTCTCCGCGCCGCCGAGTTGTTACTGTCAGGCAGACTAACGCGTTCACGCGTGTGTGATGGGGGAAGCAGCTCGGCGGATCCTGCCGAGGCACTTCCCAAGGAGCCGGCGGCCCTGGGCTGACCGGCGGCTGCTGTCCCCTTCCCCTGCGGTGCAGCACACGCGGGTGTCCCGCTGCCTTCCCCGGCTCAGCCCGCCCCCGGAGCTGCTCAGCGGGCACGCAGGGCCGGGGGGCTGCACCCACCTCTCACCCACCCAGCTCTGCTGCCCCTGATCAACCCCACGGAACTATCAGCAAAGGGTGGAAGGGGAAGGACCGGCTGGAGCAGTTGCTTGAGCATTAGTGGGAGGTCCAACGTGCAGACCCAGAGGTGCAGGGTGTGCACAGCTCAAATCTGGGACTGTCGCCGAGCACTTGTAGTAGAATGGATCTGTCTGGAACAGGCTTTTGTACACTGACATCATTGTCAGGAATTTTGCCCTTTATTTCCAATATATTTAACCTTCCAAAAACTCTGTCCCAGTCTGTTATCTTCAGTCCATTTGGAGATGCTCAGAGTAGCTCAACCGTTTGTCCAGGTTCAGTCCAACACCCGATAACCCTGTGTGTAACCCACAGGCCTTTCTTCATCCTGTCCTTGACTTACACACGATTTTAGTCTACCCCCCATTTTCCCCTCTTTTTTCTGCCGTAGCCACAGGTGTGAGCAGTGTTTGGTGGTTTCAGGTGTTTCTGCAAGGCCTGTGGCTGCAGCTGAGGTGTTCTCTGTCCACTGTCCTGCTTCTTTCCTTGGACAGCCCTGACACATCCCTGCAGGCCACAGGACATTCCTGTTAAGTTGCCCATTTTAAAGCTCCGTGCAGTTCTCCTGTCGTCTCTGGCAACACAAAATGTTCCCAGCAGCATTTGTTTGTTTTCTTGAAATAATTTGATTTGCAGTTGCTTCCCAATGCATTTTCCCTGCTTTGCATATTGTTTTGTCTGTGCCTATTAGGCTCTTCAGTTTCGAGAAATTTCTAAACTATTGTTAGTCCTAAATAATGTTAGACTCAATTTGAACCACGAGCCAGTATTTCATAGGGAATTACACATAAATCAACAACACCTGTCTTCATAAAAGAAATTTAAGACTTTGTGTTGATACTAATTTCCTTTGTGTCTGAAGAAGAAGGCACAGCCATAAACCAGGGGCTGTTCAGCAAGGATTATTTCCAATAACATTAAAATTATTTACAACAGTATTTACAGCAAACCTGATAGAATTTTCCTTTCCATGTAAATGAATGAACCTTCCAGAAACAACCACAATGTATGTAACTCCCTCTCTCACAGGCACTTCGTCCTCATCAATCCCAGGATTGTTTCTGTTACAGACTTAAAGAGCCAGAATAAATCAGAATCTTTCTCAGCAGGATTTTAAGTCAACACCATTTAAATTAAATGATACTACAAAAAAAATCACCACACTTTTGTACTAGTTATGCTTTGAATTTCTTGTGACAGAAATAGACATTTTAGCTTAATAAAAATCAGCAATAGAAATTTTCTTTTTTAGAGTGCTTTTAAGAACCCATGAATTTTCAAAGTGTGACTACAATTTTGAGGTTTCATGGGAAGTGTGAGGTATTGTAGATAAATTTATTGCTGTTTCACCAGCAGCAATGAAGTTTTCTAATGAAAAAAGCATGTTTGATTTCAAGTGTGGGAAATGGGCTACTAGAAATATTACAGCTTAATTTTTTTAAAGTCCAAACAGACAAAATTTCTATTAAAATGCTCTTTTAACAAAAAATACATTTCAATTTGAGAAGTGCTACAGGTATTTTTAATTTCATAAAATAATAATAATTTTCCTAAACTGTTATTTCTAATAAAAATAACCCTCTGTCTATGTATTACTCTTTCATGTCGTTCTCCATCAGATCCCTCTTGCACTGAGGTAGGAATTTGCATAAAGGAGCACATACTGTGTTATAGACTAAGCATGAATATTAGCAAACTTGTGCATCCTTCTGCCTTATATACCCATGTTTTATGCAGAAGTTCTTGGGGTTTATCATGTTTAAAGTGAAAGATTTTTCAGAAGAGCTTTGGGCACAGCAAACCAGCCTCGCAGGGCTTTTTTTGGCATTCGCAGTGCGTTTGAAACGGCGATGTTGTCTGGAGACTTTTATAGCCTTTCAAACATTTTAGAAACAATTAAACACGTCTTTCTTAGGCTGAAATGTCTTTCTTAGGCTGAAATCCCTCCTGCTGCCCTGGGCTGTGGGGCTGGTGAGGTGTCTGTGCTGACACCCGGTTTGGCTGTGAGCAATCCCTGGGTGAAGATCACACAGCCTGTGCTGCCTGATGGCTGCTCCCCGTCCCAGTGGGTCTCAGGGCGTTCTCCTGGCAAGTGGAGCAGCTGATCCACACCAGATCCACCCTCTGGCCCTCACAGGCACTGGAGGGCACCTTGCTGGGGGGCACAGAGAACGTGAATCCCCTGCTGCCATTGCTTTAGAAAGGACCGACCCTCTCTGCCACGCCCAACACTTCACCCTCACGGCCTTCAGGTTCCCTGCAGCACAGGGATGGGGTGCATCTCCTGTTCTCCAGGGCTCACAGGCCTCGGGTTGAGCTCCTTACCCTCCTGGCAATGTGTCCCACGGCCCGTTACAATAAGGCACCGTGGGGAAGAATAGTGTCAGAGATGAGGTAATGTTATTTACCATGGCCGGAAGGAAGCTTTTCCTGTTTGTGTCTGGAGCCCACTGGAAGCATCCCCGCTGGAGTGTGGAAAAGTGATGCTGGGCATGCACTGCAGAGCGTTGGTGAGGGGCTGAGCCAGGCAGGAGTCCTGGAGCTAGAGGAATTGCAGAAAGAATCACTAAGAAGAGAAGAGTTTGTTGGATTTTTATAGTTTCTTCTGGCCTGCTTCCAAGTGCTGCCTAATGTATGAGATTCCCAGTTAACCATGTCTGAAAATAAGAGACAGAAAGGATGTTCTGAGGGACTCAGCTTTCCCCAGTTCTGCTCCCACTGACTTTGTCACGGAGAATTTGGAAACCCAACAGCCGGTGTAAAAGCACCACCCCTGGGTGTCCCCAAGGATGCCACCCAAGCTGATCCGGGCACCTGCAGTTCTCAGGGAACGTTTGTGGTCTGACTGCCAAAAGGAAAAACTGAGATTTAAAAAAGTTTAGGGAATGGGAGGACACGGTGGAACACACACCCCCTGCAGAAACTCAAATTGCAATATGCAGACAACCTCAGATTAAACCCCAAAACTGACTGCGACCAAGTCATGTTTTTGATGAAGTACAGTTGGAGATGTATGTCTTTATTCTGGCTCGAGAGCTAATTACATCCTCCAACCTGTCTAAATGCAGCCAAATGGGGCCTCTAATTACCGTGCAGTCATTGGCTTCCCAAACTCTCTCAGACAAAAATAAAACCCAAATCCTGCAACACTGGAACAAAGAGGAAAACGGCATTGAATTGTAAAGCCATTTCACCTGGGTTTCTCCACTGACATAAAAATAAAAATTAGAGATGTACATATTCCTCCTATCTCGGGGAGCAGCTGGCACCAGAGCACTTCAGGTGCCACCTCCCAGGGTGGGGAGTGACATGGAAGCGATTTATGTCACCCAAATGACGGGGCACTGACAGCGTCTCTCTGCCGGCTGTGCCTGTAGGGCCGGGACAAGCACCGGCAGCTTAATTAGCATCTTTCTTCACATGGAAAACAGCGGAGGCCCAGACAGACCCTGTTATTTGGGAACTTCTGGGCTTTGAGCAGCAGTGTAACACGGCAAAAGAGTACATCCAAATCATCACAGGAAGGTTCGAGCATTTCTCACTGTTTCCAAATGCTCTGGGAAATGATCCAGTTCACCCAATGCCCAACCAATATTTTATATTGGTGAAGATGAAGTTTCTTTCAGAAAATAAGCATCATAGAAATAAGCAATTAAGCAAATAAGTATTTAAGCAAAAGGAACTGTGCTTCTACAAAAATTGCTATTATTGTTGGTGTTCCTTGGTTTTAGCCTTTCAAGCAGCAGAAGTGGAGCTCCAGTTTCCACCTTTCTCCTTGGCTCGGTAATGACATGTCATGCAGATCCTGTAAAATAATTGTGATCTATTTATTAGCTCTCTGAATCAACAAACTTCAGTCAAATTGCCATCAAAGACCTGACAGACAGTCTTACACATAAGTACACCTTTCACAGGCACGTCTCCAGCTTATGAAAGGGACTGACAAATAAATCTCAGGGGAGAGTTCTTCAACCAAAGTGAACCACAGATCTGATTTTTAAGAGATTTGCGGTGACAGGTGGCGTTCTTCCTATTCTAATGTTAGTTTGCATTTGTTGAAAATTATGAAAAATTAGAAGAGGTGCTACAAGCCAAGCAGTCTGACTTAAAACTGGAAATAAACAGACAGAATCCTTTCTTTTGTGATTAGCCTGGAGCTTGCATTGCTGGAAATAGGGACCGAGTGTGAGTAATTGAAGAGCACTCAGTTTTATCACTGGTCCTCTGTTGAGTCGTCCTGCCTGTGATGGAAAGGTGCACACACATAGAATATTCAATATTAATTCAAATATTACTCAGCTAGTAGAAAATAGAAATGTAATTGGAATTTTGTTATGGTTTCTAGGTTTAATGTGTAAAAACAAATCAAGCATCATGACAACCCGACCAAATTCTAAACAGGACTTGTGGTCCAGCTGCCTCATTGTCTGCCTTGTGAAGAAGTACATCAGCATCCATTAATCTTTGTTTACATTAGGCATCCTGCTCCCAACCAGAATGCCTGAGGTCACAAAAACAGAGGGGCTATAAATGCCAGGTGGGCCTAAATACAAAATTCTTTCTCCCATTCGTGCCCAGTGAAAACCAGAAATGATGGAAGACCTTAAACTCCCACCTGTATCAAGAGGCAAATCCTTTTTCCATTACTGCAGAAAATTTAGTGACCAAGGAGGGGCAGAGAGTTCCTGGGAGCTGGGGCAGTCCCTGACAACAAGGAGTGCAGACGGTGCTTGGCCTTCAATAAACAGATTTTTCGTTCTCTGGGGAGAGCTGTAGGTCTGTAACGGTGAGCATGAGGCATGAACAGAGATTGGGCAAAGTAAAATGTGTCTCCTACCTATTTCAGGGACTTAGCACAGTATATAGAAATCAGTGTGTGAAACACTGACCTTGAAGATTTTTGCTATTAAAACCAGGAGTGGGAAGGATCCTGACACAGGTGTAACCCCCCACCCTCAGCCGCAGGTGACCCCCCAGCCCAACAGTGTACTGAGCACCAGGGGAGTGCTTTCCCCTCTGTCAGACCTTGGGATGAAGTTGGCCGTGGTTTGCATGCCCATGGGCACTTCTGAGAGCCAGGAGCATCATCACCAGTGCGTCTCATTTTCTGTAACAGCCTTCAGAAATCTTCAGTGGGGCTGAGGAAAACACAAACCTGACACCCCCCGCCAACACAAGGAGTGAAGGCTGTGGGAGCAGTCCACACTCTGTCCTTGCACTGGGAGAGAGCTCTTGCATTAGTGGGGCCTAGAAAATAATTGCCCAGCCTTGGCTGGAGGGCATTTGATAATTTTCTGCTTGGAAAGACGAGCAAAAATGCTCCATTCCGACATTCAATTAGAAGAACTGTTTGGTGTCAAAGCGCCAAGGGAATTTTAAGGGACCAGTTATTGCTGCTTTATGCATAATTCTGAATTTGCTGCTCTAATGAGCCCTTCTCTATATCATCCGTGACTGCCACTCAGCTTGGTGAAAATGGCTTGGCCTGACAAATCCTGTTAAGGCTCAGAAATTAAATGAGATCTGAAAACGCCCGAGTCCACACCCCTGACACCACACGCTGCTCTGATCAGCAGTGTTAGCCAAGCAGGCTTGGAGGCCAGCCAGCAAACCCAGGGCTACCACCCAGGATCAGCAGGAGCCACCCCCTGCCCTGAGGATGGCAGGGGCTCCACTCTCCTTGGCATCATCCCCCAGACAGGGAACAGACACAGCCTAATGGAGCACAGGTCGTTCCATTTTTTATTTTCCAGCTGTATCTGCCAGGGGAGAGGCAATGCTGCAGGATCTCTGTAGAGCTGTTCCGATTCCTTAGCTCTCTCCTACAAAAGCCTTTTCCATACGGCCCAGAGCAGAAGTGCTGGCCCGTCTTCCTCTTCACTGGCCAGCTGCAAATAGAAAATTTTAATAAAACAGTATTGGGGAGGAGGGGGAGGTAGTGGACTGGGTGGCTTGTGACATTGTCCTGTCAGTGATGGTCAGGCAGGAAAAGCTGGAGCTGAGGGGGAACATTCAGATAGACTTTTGGATCAAAGACCTTTCTTCGGATTCCCTAAATCAAAGCATGTTTCCAGGAATTGATTCTGACAGTTATGCTTTTAATAATTTATTTTAACTAAAGGATCTCTAATAGCAGACAAAAAAAAAGCAGCAGGGTCATGAAAAAAATATCTAAAGAAAAATACGAGGAGAGGTTGAATCCGGTGGTGCTGATTTTAGAGCTGCAAAACAGAAACTGACCATTGAGGATTTTCTTGGCATATCATGAGGAGACCAGGAGCACAAATGCCACGAGAACATCTAGAAATTCACCTTGAGGTCCATACTGATCAACTGAAACTGTAACGAGCTCCTGGCAACTGCAGGGACTGCCCATCTGAAGGCTGGCAGAGAAAGAATGCCAGAGCCCCACAGGACGCCCCAGTCCCTGCAGACTCACCTGCTTGCAGGTGTCCAAACCCCAGCCCCTGCCAGCCTGCTCAGAGCGCCAAGGGGGCCATTTGCACCGGAAAAACAGCAATGGTGAACGGAAAGCTGATCTGTCTCACGGCTTTCCTTTATTTGACACCCCTTACAGCCGTCTTAGGCATTTCTTTTGAGTCAGAAAGCTCCTGCTGGGCTCACCGGGTGAGAATTCCTGGCCATCGCACCTCTTCCCATCACTTCCACTCAACAGCTCCCCTCCCCGCCCCAGCTGTCAGATTTAATCTGCTCCCGTGTGAGAACTGCCCTGCTAGTAGCTCTTTTCAGCCGCAGTCAGGCTGAGTTAAGAAGATGCCCTTTGAAGGCTGCCGGGCAGCGCTCCGGGCCGGCACACCCGGAGCGGAGAGGAAGGGCCGGTGCCGGGGCGCCCCGGGAGCGGGGGCGGCTGCGTGTCCGCAGACCGAGCCCAGGGGCAGCTGGAAAGCTCACACGGAGCACCAGTGACGTGCTCTGGCATGTGATTCCCGTGTGAGTTCGGTGGTTTGATGTGGGGACCGAGCACAAGTCAGCGTTTCTACCAGACGACAATCATCCATCGCAGAGGTGTCAGTCACAAACGCCGGCTGCCCGAGAGACGCAGCTCCTGGGTCAGCTGCTCTGGCAGAGCCTCCCCCGTGCAACTGCAGCAGAACCAACTCACCACTCCCATGGCTTGGTTCTGGTTTTAACCCCAGCAGCTCCACAGGCCCGAGTTCTCACTCGGTGCAGTCACAGAGGTACGCAGAGGTACACAGAGGTACGCAGAGGTGCACAGAGGTACACAGAGGTACACAGGTACTTCATCCCAACAGGGTGTAGCTCTTTCTTGCCGTAGCAATAACCCATCACCACTGAGCTCTGCGGCCAGGTTTCCACATCAGGCCAGCCCTGAACTCGGGCACTCTGCCAACAGAGAGGGGTCACTGCCCTTGGCCCTGCCAGCCCCGTGGCTGAGCCCAGGGTCCCTGCAGAGCTGGGCTCCGATGGGAAGGATGGCAGTGGTCACACAGCAGCCCGGCTGGAGGGGACCAGAGGTGCTCACCTGCATGACACTCCTCATGCGGAGGAGGTGCCAGGTCCACCAGAGCAGCTAACCCTGGGGCAGATGCACATCCCCACACCACCACTGCTGCGCTGGTACTTCTGCACCAGCCTCTGTGCTTTGTCCCACATGGCCACTCACAACAGACCCTGGGAGACCTGGCCCCTACAAAGGCAGGCTGTGGCACAGCAAAAGGGCACAGCAATCCTACAGGGGAGAGGGAAACCTGGGAGACTCCAGCGAGACAGGTTATTCATTCGTTGTACATTCTGCAATAAAGCAGAAGAGAAGCAAAAACGAATTCCCCGTGGCCTCATTTGCATCCCTCCTCCTTTGGGAAAGCAGCTCTCCGGGGAAAGGAAAGCCTCGCTGTGTGCTGGTGGCCAATGTGCTCGGTGTGATGCGCAGCCATCGCTGTTGCCCTGATTGCTGGGCCCCCGGTGACCTCGGCAGCCGCCGGCCCAGTGCAGGAGCAGCAGAGAGCATCGGCACCCGCGGCAGGGCAGGAAACCTCCGGCGGAGCCGCCCTTCCTTCCTGCGCACCCCGGCCAAGTCCCACACCCCCGGGGCGGGCGGCTCGCTCAGCACCGCCAACGCTGAACCGAGCACTCTGCGACTAAATTTAGAGCTTCTCATCTCACACAACCCCTTCGCAGAATCTCTGAAAAGCTGCCGCGGTTGTAAGTCAAAGCATGAGCAACGCACGGTAGGAAAACCACCCAGATTTCTTCTTTTGTAACATTTCTCTGATCCTGGACTTTACCTCGATCCAAAGGTATCCAAAAATGGGTGAGGCCCAGGCTGACACAGTCCCTGTCTGGACCCCTGAAACCCACTATTTATATAAGTTCAGCATGTGCAAAGGACTGCCAGCCTCAGAAACCACAAAGCTGTGTCCGAGTGTTACAACATGCTGAAAAGCTGCAACGGTGAAGCTGACACAGCAAACAAGAGATCTTGGGACAACATCTGGTCCCCCTGACACAGGGAGAGTTTCCCTGAAGAGAACCCAGGTCTACACATTTAACTTGTACTCTCTTAGCTGTTTTTTCTCTTATAAAGATTAAAAGGCATCACCTCTAGCAAGCAAATTTCAACACAGCTGTGACCAGGAGTTTTTCTTCATAATGAATGTTGCATTTCTTGGAACTACAGAAAGCCACCCATCCCTGGGAGCTGTTTCTCCGTGTGCCGGGTGAGGGATCGTGTTTGGGAATTCCCTGTGGCCAGACCCAGCTCAAACAGGACTGACCTGCCAGGGGCCTTTGGTCACAGCCACCTTCCTCCAGGCCCCGCTGTGCAGAGCAGCCTCGCACAGAGTGCCTGGAGAGCGTTTGTTCTTCCCACCAGTAACAAGAGCCCACCTAAACCATCCCACCCTGGAACAGACCCCTCAGGCTGAGCTGTCTGGCCTCTCACACGGCTCCAGGCACGGGCCTGAACAGAACCATTCAATCAGCTCGAGGCTCCAGCCCGTGGGGCTGTTGGCAGCACGGGGAACGCTAGGTCCTGCTTCCATGGCAGACTGGCAACCTTCTCATTCTGCTCCCTATGATTTCTCTTTGCTTTACCACGGTATCATTTGGGATCTATTTTTATTCAGATCCCCAGTGAGACCGAGGTCTGTAAAGCCCAATTGGAAACTCTAGCTCAGCCAGGAGCGTTACAGGCAAAAGTAAACAAGCTATGAGGGTATATTTTTCTTGGCTATTTACCCTACTGCTGTTGAGATGTACGGGCAGACTGAAGAGTCACATCTTTTTCCTATTCCAGCTTTTTCCAGGCTGATCTGCTACACAGCCCCGGAAGAAAGTCTCAGAGTTACCATAATTAGGCATACTCTGAACTCCCAGCACCTGACAGACACAACGGCACCATCGGCCAGAGCAGCAGCCATGCCACTCACGGTTGGTTGTTGGTTTTGTGAGTGACTAAAAGCTGCTGGGCGCACTTCTTAATCACAGGATCTCAGGATGGTTTGTGTTGGAAGGGACCTTAAAGCCCATCCCACCCCCTACCATGGGCTGGGACACCTTCCACTGTACCAGGAAGCTCCAAGCCCAGTCCAGCCTGGCCTTGGACACTCCCAGGGATCCTCAGTGAGGGCTGCCTCATCTGTTGCATTTCTGTTCTCCAGACCAACCCTCCCTCTCCTCCTCCTGTACCTTCCTGGTGTTTTCCTGCAGCAGCAGCCTGTTCCTGCTGCCAGCCCCCTCCTGTCTCTGAGAGCCAGGCTCCCAGCCCGGGCTGGGCACGGCCGTGGGAAGCACGGAGCATCCAGGGTCAGCTGCAATTAAAACACTCCCAGTGTTCGTGTGCAGGCCAGCTGTAATGGCAATACTGGGACTATTTATCCAGTCTGAGCAAGTGTAAATCAGCCTCTCCTCACCTTTTCATTTTCTAAGAAAATCTACCCCTTTTCCAATATTCCTGGGAATCATTCATGTTTTGGCTGTCAATAGTATGGCATTGAAAAAATTATTGTTCAGTAATAGAATTGCCTGAGATCCTGTGCAACCAATTGAGACAAGCGATAAAAATGCCCCAGCCCCACCCCACAGGAGAGGAGCTGGTGGGTTCAGGACACCTCAAGGTACTGAGAAAGGCCCCACTGGGGTCTGATCAGATGTAGGAAAGACCAAATCACTCCCATGTTGAGGTCTGTGACAAAAACCCCGTCCCAGACAGGCAGCAGGAACAGCACAGCTGCTCAGGGAAGCTCCCCAAAAATATTAAGGAGAAAGCCTGAGTTTGGGTTAAATGGGAATAGGGGCAGCTCAGAATAAAGACCAGCTTTGCTAAAATAAAGAAGAAAGGCACCGCTTTCACCAAGCTTCTCTCCCGCCCCTTATTTGCATTTTCTGATGCCAGCTCCCTGCTACAGCATGGGAACGGTCGGACCAAGTGATGGATCTGCAGGTTTCTATGGTGATCAGCACAGAAATTGCCTGCCCAGCCGTGTGTGAAGGGAAGCATCCATGTCAGAAACTGCAGACTGTATGGTGAGAGAAAACCCTGCTCAGGACTGGGGTGCTGGGGTTGTGCTGCAGAGGCCCAGAGTTGGTTCACCAGCCTGGGGATGTCTGTGCAGGACAGCGTGGGGAGGTGAGAACTCATAGGAAATACTAGCAATCACCACTGAGTAATTACACAACATCATTTAAAAATACTGGTACAAAGTACATAATATTTCTAAATATCTGAAACACCAATTTGCTCTCATCCTGTCCCTGTTCCCTGGGAGCAGAGCCTGAACCCCACCTGGCTGCACCCTCCTGTCAAGGAGTTGTGGAGAGTGAGAAGGTCCCCCCTGAGCCTCCTTTTCTCCAGCCTGAGCCCCCTGCCCAAGGCACATCTGCCAAGAAAAGAAAGGGATTCAATTCCTGTACTTGGTAACTGCTGATTGTATAACCTGTGTAGAAGGTTCTGAGTTCATGTTCACTGTCCTCATGAGCTATAGCGCAAATCCTTGTCTCTATAAACATGTTAGCTCCCTACAAACCTGTGAATCAGAAAGCGAGGGAGAGAGGGTTGGTGGAGAAACAACCTCAAATCCCAACTGCCACACACTTAGGGCAGAAGCACTGATTCCATCTATTTAGCCTATTCCCAGAAGGGAAGTCTGGATAATAAAAATGAGCCCTGGCAACAGGAGAAACCTCGTTAATCGATCCAGACTAAGCCACTGGCTGGCACTTTCCAGCTGAGAAACATCGAGTACCTTCCCCTTGAAAACCTTCCCCTGCGGCTGCCGGGGAAGGTGGTGGGCTAACGACACGAGTTAATGCACTTACTCCCTTTAGGAATCAACCATGGAACTTGTCAATTCAAGTACAGCTGGGAGGAGACACTGATCTAAGTCGAAAAAGAAAAAAATATAAAAATACATGTTTAGTCTCAGCCTTTACCCAAACTGGCTCAGAAAAGCCAGACAGTTTGGTGAAACATAAATGGAGAAACATAAATGCCAACTCCTAAACATATTAGGGAACTAGCGTGGCTGAGAAAAGGACAGAGTACACACAATGATTTTCTTTTCCGAAGTCAATTACTGCAGCTCCCCAGGCTGAATGCAGCAGCTGCAAATCTCCCCGCAGCAGCTGCTGCACCAACCCCCGGAGGCTGTGCCCTGGGGCCGGCCCAGCACACGAACCCGGCCTGGCCTGGCTGTCCCAGGTCACTGCGAGCGCCCTTGGTCACCCCGGGCCACGCAACGCCCTGGCAGCAGGAGCTGTGTGCTCACAGTGTGCCATGGGACCGGTGTGCTCACACAGCACAGCACAGCAGGGCACGGCATGGCACGGTACCGGTGTGCTCACACAGCACAGCACAGCAGGGCACGGCATGGCACGGTACCGGTGTGCTCACACAGCACAGCACAGCAGGGCACGGCACGGCACGGTACCGGTGTGCTCACACAGCACAGCACAGCACGGCACAGCACGGCACAGCACGGCACAGCACAGTACCAGTGTGCTCACACAGCATGGCACGGCACAGTACCGGTGTGCTCACACAGCACAGTACAGCACGGTACAGGTGTGCTCACACAGCTCAGCACAGCACGGCACGGTACCGGTGTGCTCACACAGCATGGCATGGTACCGGTGTGTTCACACAGCACAGTACAGCACGGTACAGGTGTGCTCGCAGGTACCGGTGTGCCGGAGGGGCACAGCACAGAGCGGTGCCGGTGTGCCCGCACAGCACAGAGCGGTGCCGGTGTGCCGGAGGGGCACAGCACAGAGCGGTGCCGGTGTGCCCGCGGGAGGACAGCACAGAAAGGTACCGGTGTGCCCGCAGGAGCACGGCCAGGGTCGGGGGCACCGCCCGCACCGGCAGCCGCCGCAGCCTGCCTCTGCTGCCCAGCGAGCCTCACACAGAGAACCGGCGGCTCCCGGCAGCAGACCTGAGAACAGCTTTGCGGGCAGCACGGCTGCGGGGCACACGTGGGAGCCTGATGTTACAGGGCTGGAGCACCAGAAGGTGCTGCGAACACCCGGGCACACGAAATCGCCTCTGGGAAAGCTGGGAGCTCGGAGTGAAACCCGAGCACCTGCCCTGCTCCTTCAGACATGCCTAAAAACACACAGAAAAGTCTTGTATTCAGCATGATCAACAAAACGTAGAAATTAGTAGCCCATAAACAATAAATATATAAAGTTATCTGTCATTACGTTACAAATAATTCAATAACCATAAACCTTTTAACAGCCAAAGGGGAGTCAGCAGCGTGGTGGCTGCTTCTCATCAGAACAAACCCTTTTAATAGCTTCAACCCTGAACATTAATCAGCATTTATTGCTTAAAATTAGCGTTTGTAAGTTCCCTCACTACAGCACAGAGCCTGAGGATCGCAGGTCCCAGCCAGGCGAGGGCATTGCGGCTCATCCCCTGGGTCATATTTCAGAGCCGGCGGAGCTGCTGTGGCGCAGCACCTGTTCTACCCCCCGTGAAATGCGCGGGGACTGCAGCGACAGTGATTGGAAATGTACACTGTTGAGAACCCCTGAGTAAACCTCCGGCCAGTCACTCAGCTCCGGCTCCCTCATCCTGCCCTGTGCCCCGGCTCTGGGGGCACTGCTGCAGCCCCATCCCACATGTGGGGTCACAGGGGAATGGGGGGGCCACAGCTAAAGGGAGAATTACCCACCCCAGGTCAGCGGTCCCGCGGGTTTCCTCCCCAGCACCCCCAAACACCGCTGCACCCATCGCATTTGTCTCTGCGGGGGCAGAGCTGCAGGAAGCAGAAGCGTGTGTGTGTGAAGGGGGAGAGCTGGGGAAGCTGAGAGCAGTGGCCCGGGATCTTCGGGCGCTCCCCTCGCCCAGCGGCAGGGAGCAGAGGAGGGGGCACAGGGACCCCGCACAGGCTGTGGGAGCAGGCGGGGCCGCCCTGCCCTGTGCCCTCGGCCCCCGAGCTGCGGCTGGAACAGCCGAGCTGATTCCTGCCCGAATTCTCCGGGCACAACTCGGGCTGCTGAGCCCAGCCCCGTGGCCCATCCTCAGGGGCTGTGATGGCCAGGCTGCAGGTTCTGCAGGTTATGCCAGTGAGGCTGCAGTTCTGCAGGCTGTGATGACCAGGCTGCAGTTCTGCAGGCTGTGATGGCCAGGCTGCAGGTTCTGCAGGCTCTGCAGGCTGTGCCAGTGAGGCTGCAGTTCTACAGGATGTGATGGTCAGGCTGCAGTTCTGCAGGCTGTGATGGCCAGGCTGCAGTTGTGCAGGATGTGATTGTCACCAGATGTGATGGCCAGGCTGCAGTTCTGCAGGCTGTGATGGCCACGCTGCAGGCTCTGCAGGCTGTGATGGCCAGGCTGCAGGTTCTGCAGGGACAGCCCTGTGTGGGCTGGCAGAGCTGGCCTGGTCCCCGGGTGCAGTTCTGCCCTCCCAGAGCCCCAGCCCCGTGGCCAGAGCTGAGCCCAGCCTGGCTAGAAACCCATCCACAGGGAAACATTGACTTCCCATGGCTGTAAAACAGGAGACTGGTGGAGTGTCTTCCAGAGAGAGTTTGCATAAATCAAAATCTGATTATGCTACATTTTTGAATGCTAGATTTTCCACAAGATGGTGAAGCACAGTGATCTATAATCTGTTTTGCATTGAATTAATTGAAATAAATTACCATAATCCTCCCTGAGTCCTGCAATCACTGTTTTTCAAATTGAACCTTTCCTGAGGTTTTTAAAAAAATTCTTGCTTTTTCTATAAGGGTAGTTATTAGACTTAAAAATAATACCTGCCCTTGGAAGAAAGCTCAGCCCCAGCTGAGTACCTCGTTACCTGCTGGCTCAGCCCTTTGTTAATTTGGTAAGTGCTGTGATGTAGCACCACAAAAGCCCGTTTTGAAGTCAGTGTGTTTCATCTCGCAAAGAGATTGATTTGAAATTGACCCCGTTTCAAGTGACTAAAAATTGTAAGAGTTTCTAATTAATTCAGTTTTGAGCCTACTCACATCGTACGTTTTCCACCCAACCTCTGGATCCCAGAGAGTATATCCAGTTTTATTCAGAGGGGAGGGTGGGGCCACCCAAAGGAACTCATCCTTCCTTCTGTCATGTTTCTAGCCTAGCACTTACACCAAGGCAGGGCAGCAGTCTTGCTTCCTGAAGTACAGAGCTGAAAATTGTGGGTTTTTTTAAATTTTGGACCATGCATGTTTTCATCTATGTGACCACACAGCCCTGCAGGGACCCGAGGCTCCGAGGCTCACAAAGCTCCCGAGTGCAGAGGAGGCGGCAGGGCAGGAGGGAAAGGCGAACTCAGGGCACCTTTGTTCTCCCTCCAGTTCTGACATAGTTCAGGGGCTTATGTAGCTCTTGGCAGCCACTGAAAAATCAAAAAAAATCAAGTGACGGCTCTGTCTAACTTGTGCTCTTTGATTCAGCACCGAGCAGCTGCAGAGGGAGCCTTTGGGATGCAGCCTCCATCCCTGCTCCGAGGCGCCGGGGATGTTCCTCAGAGCTGCTCATCCCTCCCGGCCCCTCTGGGCTTGGCCACAGAGCCCTCAGGGCACACAGCCCCAAACCCTTCTCTTCAAGTGTTCCACAGGATCTCTGCCTTTTGAAACAGCCATATTAAAAACAAAAAAACAAAACAAACCCACATATATATATATAAATACACCTGTTGGCTTTCCAAGATAGATTCACAGTTTACATAAACCCAGTGTCACCTCAGGGTAAAATCACCCATAGAAAGGGGAAAATAATAAGTTAAAGTTTACACTATAGGCAGCTGAGAATTCAGCACAGGGGAAGGAAGGCTTTCTTTTATAATGAAATTACCACTTAAAAAAAATCACACTACTAGGTGCATGTGAAATATTTAAATCCAGGCTGTGGTTAAATTTGCTTCAGTAAGGCTCTGATTTCAATGGGGTCTCAAAAGAATGGAGAATTGGGGACACACATCCACAGGATCTGAGAGCATGTTAAGGTCAAATTCAAACAGTGCTAAGTCGGTGCACAACAGAACTTCAGCCATGAATTTATAATAACAATTCTACTGTCGGCACTGGGGACACCCAACACCTTTGCTGAGGTGTGTTTACATCCTGGAATAACACAGTCCATGTCTCCGTATGAGTGTGCACAAACATGTTTTCCAAAGGAGCTCCAGCTCCTCATCAGTTAATTGCTGTTAACTCCTGAGGGCTGAAGCCCTGAGCTAGGGCTCAGCACAGCTGGAACAGCTGCCAGCAGGTGCACCCTGAGCCAGCCCAGCCTCCTGCGGGCCGTGAGGAGTGCAGGAACATCCATCCCCGGGCTCCCAGCGGGTCTGGCTCTGTCCCTGTCACCAGGACACGGAGGTGACACCAGCCTGGCTTCCCTCAGACAGAGCTGTCCCCAAACCAGACGGGTCACACGGGCCAGGGCCTCACCTGTAATCACCAAGGGAACCTGCTGGTTTACCAAGGCTGAACTAATCCGTGCCAGGTCAAAAGTGCTTGAAGAGAATCCAGAAAACTCTTTTTTAGGTGCTTTTAATTGGCTAAACAAACACACACCTCGATTTCTACGCTGCTGGTCTGATGCTCAGCGAGTGCAGGCACACAGCTCCTAATTTGCTATGCTAGAAGCAGAAAAACGTGGATGTTTCCCAAATTGTGGATACCAGATACAACTTTGTACATATACATAAATATTTATGCTCGGCAATCTGTAACTGTCACTGCAGAGGCTGAAGTACAGTAATACTGTAAGGGAATAAATGCCTCAGTATCTGTGAACTTTAATTCACTCCAGGCTGACCCAGTTCCTTTGGAAATAATCTTTTCTGAGCTGTTTCTCTGCTGAGAGTCCAGGTCTTAGGAACACCTTAAACATACAGTGTTCTCCTTAAACTTTATTGCAAAAATATGTGGAGACATGGCATGTATTTCTGGAATCTGCTCAGCTTGTGCTATGCAGCAACTCAGATGTGAATCTCCTCTCTATTTTCTCCCTTAATTAAAGGAGAAACCAAAAGATCCAACAACCAAAGGGAAAGCAAAACCCACACTAAAGTAAACATAACATTTGAAACCAGAAACCCAGCAGAAAATAGACAGCTGCTCTGGGATGCAGCAGAGTACCCCAAAAAGAAGGGAAATCAAGATTGCAAACATCAGAAACTCAGTTACTCGAGCACTGTGCTAGCATGCTTTCATCTGAACTTTGGTAATCATCAGGAAACTTGGCAGCAACTCCCCATATGAAATGGGGGTACGTGATCCTGCTGTAGTTCATTCAGGGGATAAAATGATCACTAATCTCATCCTTCAGCACACACAGCTCCCAGGTCCCCTGAGTCACATTGCAGCAATCATCACTATAAAGTTCCACGCAGCTTAAAAGAGATTTTGGTGATTAGTGGTGTAGGGAAGCTCAGCCTAAACATCAAACTCATCCCTGGTGGAGAACACATGTTGTACAAATGTTCTTTGCACTTCTGAATCTGCTTAGCAAGGTAAGGAGGGAAGAAACCAGTAAATCCATAATGCACACACAAGAGGATGTTTTATACCCAAACCAGAAGAATGGAGGCCCCCTCCCCAGCTCCCAGCAGGACACCCTGCTCCCTGCCCTGCCACACCACCACCTCTGGCCTTCGGGGAGCCTGGCAGTGTGTGTCCTGCTCCCAGCCCCACCCCACAAACCACCCCACAGCCCCTGGCAGATCCCCACCCCGCTCAGCCAGGATCCCCTGTCCTGCCTCAGTGCAGCCCCAGCTCACCCCCAGGCTCCCAGCACAGCTGGGGAAGGCACCAGGACCCAGCAGGGAGGTCAAACACGAGGCACATTTGGTGTTTTGAAGGAAACGTGCAGTTTTGAGCTCCAAAATGTACCTATTTTATGCTTCTACACAAAGTGTTTTTGGAGCATCTGCAGAGGTTTCTCTTTCAAGCTGCCTCTCTGGCCAAGGGTGGATACAATACACGTCCCCTGGATTGCTGCAATTGGGATAACTCTAGGAACGCTATAGAAACAAAGAATTAAATCAACATACCCACAAATGAGAAACTGGGAAGGGACATCTGCTATAAAATCTGACCTGTACCTTTTGGAATACCTGATTCAGAGGAAAGAACAGCTAACTTTTATTTCAGATCAGTCTTCACCCAGAAGTTCATTTACAACCATCCTCAAAAGCTACCGAAACCATGCCCTTTCACCCTGGTGTAACAAAGTAACACGACTTTTGGCACATCAAAAGGAAAACCAGCAATTTTTTGATCATTCTGTCCTGTCTCATTGCTGCAGCATTTCTTGCTGTATCATTATTGTTATCAGTCTGTCAAGCAGAGGAGAAACATCTGGAATCTGTCTGTACCTGGACATCAAATCTATTAATTAAGCACTTTTTATAGTATTTCCTTACAGAACTTTGTAGAGATAAATGGGGTTTAAATTGCTGAAGCTGAAGTTACATTTCAGGCAACATTTTCCTAAAAATCTCAGTCTGTCAAAAACTACAAAACAAAGCTATGGCTTCTTGATCAGTCTGCTCTTCACCCAAACCTCCAAAAGGCCCGAGACTGCCAAAACTGAAAACAGAGTCAATACAGAACAGCTGCTTTCAATATTTTAAGACTTACTTGAATGACCTGCAAGTTCTGGTTAACTGACTTCTAATTTTACAGTGGTTTATGTAGGATCTGGGACTTGTTGGGTAGTGCAGATTAAGGATTTGAGTTCTCGCTTTATGCACAAACTGCACCTCTGGCACGGACAGCAGCAAAGCCACCCTGCTGTGGGCTGGAGCAGCTGTACCCTTCAGAAACTGAAACAGGCACAGAGGAAACGTGATGGAGCTGTTCTGGGGCTTTCTGCAGGAACATCTCTGCTCATCAGCATCGACAGGTTTAGCTGGGGGCTCCTTCAGCACCAGAATGACTGTTCCATAAGGACTGTCCCATAAGGAATGCTCCAGAACTGAGATCACTGAGGTGAGATCATCTGTGGAAAGGGAGGGATTCTGATTCCAGCCCCAGTGAAGTCAGATCACACACACACACACGCTGACTCTTCCTTGGGAAACAGCAAGATTTTTGAATACAGACTAAAAAACTCTACACAAATTAAAACACCAAATCAACAAAAAAACCCCCAAACCCCCAACACATGCAGCCCCAGCGACACACTTGCACTCCATTTCTCATTACCACAACTCACTTGAATATCTTTTGCTTCTTGCACTAAAAGTTTGCTCTCAAATCCCTCTCATCTGCTGCACACATGGTCACCAAAGACTGTCAGCCCCAAACACCAAGTTCTACCATTTGGGCAGATGCTGGATTCCTGCAAAAAGGAGGTTCTCAAACACTGCTGTAGCAACGTGACAGGAAGGAGAGGCTTTGCACACACATGTTGCACAAGGCTGTACACACCGTAGGAACAGGCTGTAAACTGTGAATATCAGCATTTAAGACCATTTCCCCTTGGAACTGAGCTCATACATGTTTGCTTCCAGAGCAGGTCTCAGGTGTCACTGGAACATGACCAGTTCTGCCCTGGGGTACAGCGAGGGCTCGCTCAGGAGTGCCTGGGCTGCCGCACAAACCTGGACAGGGACAGAGCTCCCGACGGCAGCAGAGCTCCAGCTGTTTCCCATCCACCTCCCGGGAGTCATCCAGGCACTCCACGCACGTGTGCCACTCCTTTTAGCACAAAATTCTGAAAGAACATGCAAGTTTCTGCATTTTGTCACTCCTCGAGGAAATCTGACCCCGAACAACACCTGCACACAATGAGTACCCAAGTGAGGAAGTCATAAAGAGCCAGCTGCCCTTTATTTAAAATGCCCTTTGCAAACAACTTGCCGTACATTCTTTCGAGAGAAGCAGAACCACCAGGATCCCACAGCCACAGAGTTCCACATCGGCTCCAGCACCATCGGATCCACAAATCCTGAGCATCACGTTGAGCAGAGGCACACTTGCCTTGGGGCTGGGGCGGGCACAGGGCACGGTCACAGTCACAGACACTGGGATGCCACACACACCTCCTTGCAATAGAACAAGCTCGGATTTTTAAAAATACAATCATTATGTACAGCAAAATATGTGGTCACAAGACCGGCCTTTAAACCAAGGCCTTGTTTACACAATTTCTGCGACGTCAGGAAGTATTTTGGCTGGGAACGTGATTTTTCTTCCAAAACAAGTAAATATTTGCAATTCTCACTGTGAAAAGTGTGATATATCACCTCTGTATTGACACGGGTGTAACATATTCCCACAGGGAAAAGGAATAAAGAGTACCTTTATATTGATACAACATTTCCCTCAAGTGTCGAAGCTAATATAGCTTGCATCACTCAGTCAAGTTAAAGCAGGATGATTTTTTTCAGACTTTTTATAGACAAGGCCTATGTTTAACAAGCACCAAAACACTTCAGAGTATTTGGAAGATCAGACCACTGAGCTCTACACTTCGTACTGTCCTTACCAGTCACAGAGAACATGGAATGCCCAAATACATTCAAAACCCTGATCAGACAGTGCCATGGCTGCTCAAACGCTTCACTGTTTAACCAAATGCACCTTTTTGGCCAAAACTGGAATGTACCACGGGAAGGGCCAGCACAAGACAGAGCTCAGCTGGCTGCCCCCTCAGCCAGGCTGGGCAAAGCTGGGCCGTGTGTGCCACAAGCACCCACTCGTGCTTTATTCCTCAGGCACAGCTCAGGCAGCGGGGAGAGAGGCACTGGGGAAGGTGAGGGATCTGCTGGCCCCAGGGAGGGCACAATAAACACCTGCATTTATCAATCAGGGCACAATAAACACCAGCTTTTATCAGGGCACAATAAACACCAGCTTTTATCAACCACATCGACATGCTGCCAATGCACTCATCTAGAGCCAGGCCTGGTGGGTGCTAAAAATTGTACATTCCCATTGAATTTAAGGCAAAATTGAACCATGGCAGTAGCTGAGATGTAAATTTATTTTTTTTACCATCAGATGCACAGTTATTAAGCTGCAGATGTGGCAGCAGCCAAGCTTCCTTAGCTTTCAGTGCAGTACTTGGGTTAAAAGAAACCCCTTCTGTCAGTGTCATTCCCCTGTCTCCCTAACATGGGAGTCCTCTGGCTTCTAATGAATTTTTTGGAATTTCTGGAAGATGAGCTGCAATGAGGTTTTCAATTTTCACTTAAAACGGGGGATAAGTTAATGTGTGTGTGTTACAGGGAGAGCCCGGGCAGCAGCAGGGGCCCAGCACTGGGGTTGCCTTCTCCAGCCCTCTGTTTTTCAGTGCTTTTATCACTGAGACTGAGCCAGCCCCTCTGACTGCACCAAGAGGGTCCTTGCTGGCAGGAGAAACGTGCTTTCAGTGCAGTCTTTTACAAATTTTCTATAGATATTTGATGTTACTACAACAAGTGTCCAATTCTGACTAAAGCACAAATGGCAGTTTCCATTTCGGTCAGTGGGGTTTCAAAGCTGACACCACACACTGTTCTTCCAGTGCTGAGGCACGAAGTTTTCCTGCTTAAAACAGGAGAAATGACCAGATCCACAGAGGAATCATGGCAGTTACTTTTCATATGGCCCAATTAAAAACCCCTTTACATATCATTGCTCAACCTTTGAGACGTAACGTAATTTCAAGATTTCTTGGGATGGGGGGGAGAAGGAAAAACAGAGTTGCAGGTTTTGTGTGCAGACTTTTAAAGAAGGGGCAAAGAGAGGAAGAAGACAGGGAAACAAGCTCCTTGGACCTTCCAGCTGATGGGAGGCACAGGTCTCCTCCCACCCCAGCCCCTCTGCAAACCAGAACACAAAAAGGTCTGGTTTATAATTTTAAAGTGGTAATGCAATGAGACTAAAAGCTTGAATTTCGTGAATAATTGTCCTTTAGAACTCCACCCCAATAAACCCCACTGCTTCCAGGAGGGAAAAAGGGCCTAATCTCACAGGGCCTGCTGCAGTAAGCCCACACTGCCTTCTTAAAGCTGCCTCTGAGCACAGCCTTCTTCTCACAATTTGCCATCACACTGGGCCAGGACATGAATAACAGCAAAGATCTGTATCAAAAATGGCTAAATATTAGGTAAAACAGCAATCTTGTGGTTTGCCTTTTTTTCACCACCGTTCAGCTAGATTGACCCCTCCACCTTTCACTGCTATGGAGATATAAATCTGGATTAAGAGCCTGTGTGAAAGTCAGTGTTCCATGTGATACATAACAATGCACAAAGTTGTTTTCTAAAAAACAGCATTTGTATTAAAATTCTTCAAATGGATAGACATCTGCTCAATGCATGTCCGCAATTAAAATGACAGTTGTCAGACTTTTCTTGGTACATCACAACGATAAGATTTCCTTCTTTGCTGGCTGGAGGCACATCCCACGACAAAATCAAAGGGAAATAGGAAAAAAAAAAAGAAAAAATAGCCCTCCCGCCCAAAATCCCAAAAGGCTAAATTCTCGTAAATTTGAAGTAAATGAAGCCCAAACTTGCAAGACACGGAAATAACAGTTAAAAGGCTCAGATGGAAATAAGAAATAAATTCCACTAACAATAGGCCCTTTTGTCCTGGCTTGCTCGGTGTGATTACTGCAAGGAAACTGTTAAGTAGTTTTTGGAGTAGTAGATAATGGGATTCTGTGGAGCTTTCACAGGTTGGCACCGGCTGGAACAGCTGAGTTTTGAAGGCACTCTACAGACACAGGGCTGCTGTTGGCCCTGCATCGCTCATGGGAAGTCTTTGCACTTGAGAGAGCTAGTCATCAAAATCAGGTATTGCCAACCCTAACCCAAACCCCCCCGGCACAAAAAGCACCATCGCCCCCCGCCCCCCCGCCAAAGGAAAAACCAAAACCACAACGAAATCACACACACACGCACACCTAAAAAATTGTGCAGATTTGTAACATTTTCACAGCTGATTTTTTTAAAAAAAATAAAAACCAAAAAAAGAAAAAAAAAAACAAACCCAAAACAAAACAAATAAAACCAGGAGAAAAACCACCACGCTACCACTCTCCTGCAAACTCCCATCCGATACAGCAGGTAAACAAAATAGAGCATTATTCCAGGGATATCGGCGGCGCTGCCCGGCGCCCCGTGCCTGGCAGCACCGATCGGGTCACAGTCCCAGTTCCATGTGCAACTCTCCGGGCGGGACGGCCCCGCACCGCCGCCCGCTTGCATAGAGGCCGCGGGGAGCGGCTCCCGGGACGGGGCCCCGCACGCCGGGGCTGTGCGGGACGGCTCCGCCGGCCCGGGGCTGTGCGGGCACCGCTCCGCCGGGGCGTTCGGGCCGCGGGCACCGCTCCGCCGGGGCGTTCGGGCCACGGGCACCGCTCCGCCGGGGCTCTCCGGGACGCGGGCACCGCTCCGCCGGGGCTCTCCGGGACGCGGGCACCGTTTCCCCGGGGCTCTCCGGGACGCGGGCCCCGCTCCTCGCCGGGCTCCCCGCCGCTGTCCCGGGGCGGGTTCCCCGCGTGGCTCCGCTCCCCGGGCGGCGGCACCGGCTGCTCCCGCGCCCGCCGCCGACACTGACAGGAAATATGCCATGACCAAGACTGGACGAAACGTACATGCCGAGAAAAGCCACATTTCCAACACGATGATTTTTTTTTTTCCCCCCGGTGTTTTCTCCCCGAGCGGGTCCGCCGGGGCGCGGGGCCGCCGCCGCCCTCAGAGGATGGCGCAGGAGGCGCAGCACGGCTCGTCCCCGTTGGGCTGCGCCGCGTAGTTCATCTGCCTGACGATCTCGGCGAACAGCTCGTCCACCGAGGCTTTGTTTTTGGCCGAGGTCTCCATGAAGGGGCAGCTCCACTCCTCGGCCAGCGCCTTGCCCTCCCCGAAGGAGACCTCGCGCTCGCCTTCCAGGTCCACCTTGTTGCCCACCAGGATCATGGGCACCCGCTCGTACCTCTTGACGCGGATGATCTGGTCCCGCATGGGCTTGATGTCCTGGAAGCTCTGCTGGTTCACCAGGCTGTACACCAGGATGAAGCCCTGCCCGTTCTTGATGTAGAGGTCCCGCATGGAGGCGAACTGCTCGGTGCCCGCCGTGTCCAGGATCTCCAGCACGGAGGGGGACGAGTCCACCTCGATCTCCTTGCGGTAGAAGTCCTCGATGGTGGGGTCATACTTCTCGATGAAGGAGCCGGTCACGAACTGCACGGTAAGGGCGGACTTGCCCACGCCGCCCGAGCCCAGCACCACCACCTTGTACTCCCGCATGGCTCCCGCCTCCCTCCGCCGCCTCCCGCTCGGGGCTGCCGCGGCGGGCGGGGACGGGGCGGAGGGAGGGAGGGGACGAGGGACGGCCCCGCGCCGGGGCGGGGAGGCGGCGGCCGCGCCTTGCCGAGCGGTGCCGGGACAGCCCCGGCGCCGATCAGCGCCGAGGAGGAGGAGAGGGAGGAAGGGGACGAGGAGGAGAAAGAGGGAGGGAGAGAGGGCGGCAGCGCTGCCGTTACCGGCCCCGGCCCCGGCGCGGCGGCGGGACAGCGCTGCCGCGGCCCATGGCGGCCCGCCGCGGCCCCATTGGCTGCGGCGCGCGGCCCGCCCCGGCCCCATTGGCTGCGACGCGCGAGCCGCACCCGACCATTGGCTGCGGCGCGGCGCCGCCCGCCCCCATTGGCTGCCGGCGAGGAGCGGCAGCCGCCCGCGCCCCGCCCGGCGTGTGAGACCCCCGCCCTCAGCGGGGCGCGCCGCGCTCGGGATCGTCCTTCCGGCCCGGGCCCCTCCGCACCGGGACCGGGACCGCGACCGGGACCAGGATCTGGAACGAAATCGGGAGCGGGATCGCGATCCCGACTGCGATCGGGATGGGGAACGGGATCGGGATCGGGATCGGGATCGGGAAGGGGAACGGGAAAGGGAACGGGATTGGGATCGGGATCACCGCGTGTCCTCTCCCGCAACTGGGTCCCTCCGGACCGGGACCGGGGTCGGGATCGGGATCCCCGCGTGTCCCCTCTGGCCCCGGCGGTCCCGCAGGCAGCGCAGAATTGGGGCCGGGCGGGGGGATCGGCAGCCCGGGTGCCCCGTCCCGGTGCCGCCGTCCCGGTGCCCCTGAGGCCGGTGCCCTGCCCCGCCCGGTATGGGCGCTGCCCGGCCCGGTGTCTCACCCTTCCGGCCCTATCGCTGCCCGCAGCCGGGGCCGGGCCGTGCCCGGGGACGCCGGGGAGCCGGGGTCGGGGTGCGCCCGCAGCCCCTGCCCGCCCCGCTGGCCGCGGAGGCTCCGCGGGCCCTCTGCCCGCAGGGACCCGGTGGCCCATGGGCCGCGGCTGTCTCCGCTCGGTGTCCGCCCGACCGGACAGCCCCGTCCCGGTGTCCCCCGTGCCGCGGAGTCGGGACCCGCGGGTGGCTCGGGCGGAGGTGCGGCCGGGGCCGGGGGTCGGTGCTGCCGGCACTCGGTGGCCCGTGAGCGGCAGCGTGGCCCGGCAGGGCTGAGTCACAGGGACTGGCTGCGTGCCACTGTTTGTAGAAGTCGTCCCTTGGACTTTCTGTTAGACATTCCTTTCAAGAAAGCATCATTAGTTGTTTTGGCACCCTCCAGTCTTTGCATCTTACTCAGTTCTTTACAATTCTCAGTATTTATTCCCATGGTGGTGACATTTAGATCCTCTCTACCACACCTTGTTTTCAAGCCTAATCTAAACACAGAACTTGGGGTAGGCAAAGTCTAAAGGATTTGGCATAAGTTTATTAAATAATGATCTCTTGTTCCTGAACAATTTTCACGGAGGTTAAATTCTACTGAAATTATTTTTGCAGCATTCAGATGCTGTGAGGATTCATCCCTGTGGTCACCGATGCTCTGGTGAATGCTGTACCCCTGGTGATCCCCTGGAGCTCAGACTGACCCCTGTGCTGCTGGTGTGTAAGTCTTGGCAAATCAAACCTCTCCTGAGGAGCACGGGGTTTGTGTTCCAGCAGCCCTGCCGTGGAATGGGCAGTGGTTGGAATTTTTGGGTCTGTTAAATGTGTCCCGTGTGTGACACCTGTGGGGCCGGGGTGAGGCTTGTGGGTGCAGCCATGTCCTGTACCCAGGGCTGGGTGTCCCCAGGTGGGGTGCTGCTCTGAGTTCTCCCAGGTGCACTTTCTTCTCACACCTACAGAACCTGCAGGCTGCTCCTGAGCAGGTGCAGGAGCTGTGCAGCTCAGCCTGGGGATGCAGCAGGGTTTTATCTCCCATCACAGCCTAGGGCTGGGCTTTGGGGCCCTCTCTGTCCCAGACTGTGCCCACGTAGCCCTTTTACCTTGTCACAGACTCCTGGGCCATGGTTTCCCAGAGCAGTACTGCAGTTCCTGGAAACCCTGAGAAAGATCTCTGGGCACTTACACCCTCTTCTTCTGTGAGCTGTGTGTCCATGGCTGCTTAGCCCATCCTTTGGACACTGGATAACTGAGCTCCCTTGGAAGCTTTTAAGGCATTTCTCCACTTTTCTCTTGTTGTTCCTTTCACTGTCCATCTGATTCCCCTCTCCTAGAAGTACTCTGGGAGTGGAGCTGCCACATCACTCAGCTCGGCCAGCAAAAATCAGTCACCTGCTAGCAAGGGCTGGCAAAGCTCCCTTCAAAACCAGCTGTAAGAATTGCTGAAAGGCCACAGTCACTGCAGAAATATTTTATTTTCTCATTCTATGCTCAGGTTTTGGGTATGATGTGGACTTGCTCACCTTCATCCCTTCTGTAGCAAACCCACATCTGAATTATTCACATTACACTTTCTCCCAACACACCAGTAGCCAATTTTATGAAGACCAGACTGTAATGTTGATTTAAATCCTATCTATTTAATCCCAGCTCACTGCTGGACCGTGGTGTGTGTTGTTTTTTTCAGTGACAGAATAAAATTACTGTCCATTTTTTAATTCTACACTACTCTATTAATTACTGCTGTTTCTGAAGAAGGAAATATATCACGTTCAAAGTAGCAATCTTTATGCTGTTAGGTTTAAATATGGAATATGATTTCTCAAGTGCCACTGCCCTACTACATGTATTAATTTAATCTCTCCATACCAGCCAGCTCTAGGTAATTAGTCTGCAGTGCAAGGAGTCTGTGGGAAGTAACTGAAAGAATCAAGTCTGGTTTTCTTAGAAATGAATTCTGGTGCATGGCTGCAGACCACGGAGGGATCTGTGGGTTGGGAAGTTTGAAAATCCCTGGCTGAGGGTTTAGACACACAAGTTAAATAAATCACAAGAGGATGCAGCACATAATATTTGAATTATGCAGCGTGCATTGCGTTGGGTGGTTGTGCTTCATGAGTGGTAGTGGTTTAGATTCTCAGAAAAAAATTGATGTGTTCCTGAAACAAGCTCTGGTTGGGCAACATGAGGGCACGACAATGCAGCATCAGAGTTGGCTGCATTAATTTGATTTTCAAAATGATCAAGCATATATTAAAAACAACTTCAGGATGATTTCATGCTGTCTTAAAAATACCAAAATAAAAATCATACATTTGGTTACTAAGCAGTTCACCATATAATATTTACATGTCTAAGCAGCTTTTGCTGTGCTGAGTAACCCTGCTTGTTGAGTGGAACTGCTCACACAGGCTGAGGTTATTTCTGTGCACAGTTCGAGTCGTGGCTGCTGTGTCAGAGGTACTTGGTGCAGGTAAACCAGTGGCTCTGGGTGGGTGTTTAAATGTATTGTGCTTTGTAGGCAAAGATTAAGCAAGGGCAGATCAGTTTAGATTGAACAAGTTTAGATCAGTAACAGATGCAGTATCTAAAGTTTGAGTACCCTGAAAGTTTGTCAGTGCCTGATGACAACAAGGTTTAATGCCACAAAAAGAAGTAAAAACTCCCTGGTGTTCCTGAAGGGACACTCAGGGCTGTGGGGTCAGTGTCAGCAGAGGGATGTGTCGCCTCCTGAGCCCTGAGGCAGTCCCACTGAGCTGGTTAGAGATTCTCCAGGGGAGCTGTGCTGTGCCTGAGGAGCAGGGAATGCTGTGGGGAGTGGGCTCAGCTCTGGGCTCTCTGTGTTTCTGCACAGGGTTTGCTGCTGGGTCTAAGGCCCGAGCTCTGTAGGTGAAACTGAGCTACAGTCTGGGAAATGCAGAGCTCTGGGTCAAACAGGCCCTGGAAACGTGCTCAGAGTTATGAGACAGTGTGCTGAAATGTGGAGCTGCAGCTCTCGGGCAGAAAGAGCTGCTTGCCTTTCTGGCTTTCTCTGCCCCTGTTAGTGACTACGCACTGAAATAAGGTTTATTAACACGTGGGGAGTTCTTGTGACTGTGAAAGAGACTTCTGAGATCCGAGTGCTCTGCCAGGTACCAGCCAGGCGGGGTGATAATTGAATTTTAAAGCTACAAATCACACTAAATGTTGTATTTTAATTTCTCGGCACTGCTGCTGAGAAAATCCTGAGGGAAGTCGCGGGCTAAGGATGCTGCACATCATTTCATTGCTAAGATGGCAGTGTTCCCTGGATAATGCAGACATGCCTTACCACTCACTTAAGATTAACTGACTGAGCTCACAACCCAATATAAAACTGTTAAACTGAGAAGATTCAAAATCATTGGGGAAGAGTTGCTGCTCTATTCCCCCCATGCTGTCAGTATGAGACATTAATATTATTAGTAAACCTAAAGGTAAAGGGAGAGTAATTACCAAGGGAAACTTAGACGATGAAATAATTCCAGAGTTCAAAGAACAGAATTGCACCAAATGTTTTCTGGCATTGAACAAATCTGGAGAAATTTTTCAATGTTTACTCATTTTGAATGTATGAAAATGAGCAAGATTTTGGGGCCTTAATTAGTTTTTAGTGCAGTGGTGTACAAATAAGTCTTTATTTTGGGCTCGGCAGCAGGATGATTTAGGTTGCTTTGGAGGAGTTGAGGAAGGAGGAGGTGACAAAAATAACCTGGCATCCAACAGCATTTAAATATAATATTTAACTTATCTGCACCTTGAGTAATTCTGAATGCGTGTCTGCAGCAAGGCTGCCTAAAGCGTGTTTATCTTCATCTGGTGGCATTCAGGGCTCTCATTCCAGGGTCAGGGTGTGCCCACAGGGTGATCCCACAGCCAGGTTTCCTTGGGAGTGAATCTCCTGTGACAGCCCCAGACAGGCAGAGGGACACTGGTGTCACACACTGCAGGTGTCCCACTGCTGGTGTCACACACTGCAGGTGTCACACACTGCAGGTGTCCCACTGCTGGTGTCACACACTGCTGGTGTCACACACTGCAGGTGTCACACACTGCTGGTGTCACACTGCAGGTGTCACACACTGCTGGTGTCACAGGGCTGTGCTGGTGTCACACTGCAGGTGTCACACACTGCAGGTGTCACACACTGCTGGTGTCACACACTGCAGGTGTCACACACTGCTGGTGTCACAGGGCTGTGCTGGTGTCACACTGCAGGTGTCACACACTGCAGGTGTCACACACTGCTGGTGTCCCAGAGCTGTGCTGGTGTCACACTGCAGGTGTCACACTGCTGGTGTCACACACTGCAGGTGTCACACTGCAGGTATCCCAGAGCTGTGCTGGTGTCACACTGCTGGTGTCACACACTGCTGGTGTCCCAGGGCTGTGCTGGTGTCACACTGCAGGTGTCTCAGAGCTGTGCTGGTGTCACACTGCAGGTGTCACACACTGCAGGTATCACACACCGCTGGTGTCACACACTGCTGGTGTCACACTGCAGGTGACCAGAGCTGTGCTCACCTGTGGCGCTGCCCTGAGCTGGTTCCTGCCCTGCTCAGCCCCTGCAGCGTCTCCTCCTGAGCACCCACAGTGCTGTCTCAGGGAAAGGGGAGCACCACAGGGACTTTCCTCTGCCAAAAGATCCCCGAATGCAAAATACCAAGCTTGCATTTTTTTTTCTGGAAATCATCACAGCTGCTGGTGGGTGTAAATACAGTGTAAAAAATAAAAAAGAAAGAAAAAAATGACACGCATACACAGAAAAAAAAGTTCATTATTTCCATCAAAAGTCCTGCCAGAGATCTTATCACTATTGCTAAAGCAGCCTTGCTGCCAGAACTTATCAGATGTTTCCCTTGAATTGGTGTCATAATGCCACTTTATGTTTCTTAATAAAGAAAGTGTTCCATGGCATGCTTATATCCCACTCCTAGACGTGATGTTTGTATCCAAAATATGCATCGTTGTCAAAGTTCACATCTATTTCTGCGATCGTTATTTGTCGTCAGCTCCCTTCTGTTTACCCCAGGAGCAGTTCACCTGAAAGGTTTTGGGGTTTGGGTAAGCACAGGACGCAGGGAGAGCCCTTCTCTGTCCCTGTGTGTGGGTGTGGTGAAACAACTTTTGGAACCATAAATGCGATCTTGATAGCACTTGCATGGAAACGGTGCTATTGTATGGTAATGAAACTGCTGTAATCAGCCTGCAGTGAAACTGGTGACTAATTCAACAAGCAAACTTCCTGTCTGCACCAAAAGCCCTTCTGTAGAAAAATGCCTTTTCTTCACTGCCCCGTGGCCCCGTGTCACATTGCAGCCTCAGCTCTGCTGCTGGCAGTGCTCAGATACGCCAGCTAATTATCATTTGGACTTTTCACTCTCGAATTTGTTTCATTCCTCAGTCTCCTGACCAGGAGCAAAGAGTTTTACTGGCAGGGTTCTCTGTCAGGGCCGGGTGGAAGCAGTGCTTGCAGCTGGGGTCTCTGGGGTGAGGTGGGAGAGTTCCAGAGGCCCCAAGGAAGCAGCACCAGGGTCACCAGGGGATGGATTTTCCTCCTGTGAGGAATGGCTGTAACAATCTGCCTTTGCCCTGGGGCTGGTGGTGTACAGCTCTGCTCTGGGCTGTTGCTATGGGGAATTTTCCCACTCTCCTGTCAGCTGAGGGGGATCCCAAAGAGCAGATTTTGGGAAGGATGGCATGGCTTCAGCTCTGAGAGCTGGGCTGTGCTGTGTATGGTGCACAGAATAGCTCCTGCAGTACCAGCAGAGTTCTGCTGCCTTGGGTTCTTGAAAGCATTCGGGTGTAAATACTGATTGTATTTGAGCATTTTAAAGTAATTTGGGAGTAAATATATCAAGGGAGATAAGGATTTTTTGAGCTCCAGGCTCAGGCCGATGTCAGTCTGCAGCCTCAATAGCCTCCAAACCTCCTGCAATCCTTTGACAAAGCCGTGTTTTCTGATTGTTTCACAAGCACTGCTGCCGTTTCTGGCTGGTCAAGGCTGAAGGGATCACTGTGTCACTGATTGTGTCACCAGCCTGTCGGGACTGTTTCATCCTCCAGGCCTTGCAGTGCTGGGCCGGATCAAGGTGGGAGCGGAGAGAGTTTTGCAAGACGTGGCCGGGCAGGTAACACGGGCAGCCCGGGGCGGGGCACACGGCGCTATCGGCTGAGCTCAGGGTGAGCAGATAAGGCTCGGGGATGCTGATAGCCCTTGGTCCGGGAGCCGTGCTCGGCAGTGTCAGGCAGGGCAGTCAGGAATGCTGATGTGACCACGAGCCCTGCGGGGTTTGTCGGAGGGCTGGGAATTGTCACAGCCTGTCGGGACACGGCCGGTCCCCGAGGGCTGTGTCCCTGCGGGACTGTGTCCCTGCCGGGCTGTGTCCCTGCGGGCTCCTCACACCATGGAACCCCCTGCTCAGCTTCCTGGGGGCCTTTCTGCATGCCACAGCCCACAGCTGCAGCAAGGGATATGAAATATTTATGTATACTTTATTTTCTATAAATAGTTCCATTAAGAGGACCCCACTGTCCGGTGCAGTGACCTCCCCTGGTGGCACCAAACTGCTCCCAGCAAAACTCCCCCAAGCCAATCCTGTCGTGGCAGAAATATTGTCTTGTCATGTCCCAGAAAAAACAGGGTGGAAATGACTCTAAACACGGATTGGTTCTGTTGGTGGTCTGTCACTTCACCGGGCTGAGGGACCTGCAGCAGACTCACAGGTCCTGCCGTGGATGGAGGCTGACCTGGCACCCGTGGCTGGATGGAAACACATCCGTGTGGAATCAGGAGCTGGTCCGTGGTGATGGGGGAAGAAAACACAAGTTACTTTATTTACAATAAGCATATTTCCCAGGACAGAGTTGGATTCAACTTGTTTGTCCCTAGGACCTGTTCCAATTAATCCTGCTAATGCTGCCCTTCACTTCATTCCTGACTGCTCAAGCAGAGATGAACTTCGAGGCTCTCTCAGTATCACTGAGACAGATGTGGCATTTTAACACTGTCAGCAAGACCAAATGTCAGGATGGTCAGAGTTTCAGTTTTCCTCCCCGAAGGATTTTTGCCTGGTTTTCCCCCAGCAGCAAAGCCTGCAGGCTGCTTCCCCTGCCAGCAGATCCTTTCTGGGTGATGCTGAACTGCAGTTAAAACTCGATGCACCGTCACAGATGGCATCCAGGCACAAGTGTCTGTCAAAAAACAGTTTATCAAAATCACTGAAAATTCTAATTCTGTTCTCCAGAGTGCTGACAGCAAACTTGATAGCATCAGCAAATTTGGGGTTTACACTCTGGTTTTCATGGCACTAATATAAATACAAACCATAGACAAAGCTCTGGTGTGTCTTCCAGTTTCATGGCAAACTACTGACACATCAGAAGTTTTTAACCAGGTTATTTATCTTCTAGGTGTTTTCCCAGACTGTTTGATGAAGTGCTGTAGTGTTCAGCCAGGTTTGTGGCTCTGAGGTGACTGACTAATGCAAATAGATATCTAAGAGTCGGGTTTGCTTTCAGTGTTAACAAGTGCCTTGGAACCTGTCTTTGTTCAGTAAACAACATATTTCATAGTTTACATCAGATTGAATCCTTCTGCAAATATAAACAAAGATATTCATGGACCAAGAAAGTAAACTCCGTGACACTCACGGCTGCAGTGACTAATAAATTAAAAAGTCTTTATTGTTGCCTATTTTAATCAAAGCACCCAGCCCTGTAGTGGAGGGCACCTGAAGCAAGAAGAGTCTGGGGTCTGCACAACCTGGAGGAGTTTGGAAGAGGTTTGGGAATCTCTTTATTCCTGGGATGTGGAAGGAATGTGCCAGTTCTCTGTGTCATGAGCTCAGTGTGCACTGTCATTGTTTAAATAATGATTTTATAACTCCTGATAGTCCTGCTGATGACAGATTGTCCTGTGAAAAGATTTGGGGCTGTGCAGGGAGGGTCCAACAGCTGTTCTCTGGGGAAGGGGCTGTCTGCTGCTGCTGACAGGCTCCCAGCTGCCTGGGGAAGGCTTGGCACAGGGCTCAGTGTGGGACATGCTGTGTGCCGGGGTCACAGCTGGGGCAGGTCCTGGCAGCTGTAAATAGCCCCGAGCCTGAGTCACCCAAGTGTGGCACCCCAGCCTTTCCTGCCGCCCCGGGGCTGGAGGCGCTGGCAGAGCTGGGACATTTTACAAGGTGTGGTGCTGACTCAGGGCAGCTGCAGCCAAATCTCCCCCTTTTCCTGACCAATGAACAGGATGAATCAGTGGCAACCCAACAAAACCCCGGGATTTAACCCGCAGAGTGTCCCTCTGCCATCCCGGGAGAGCCCCGAGCCCCAAAGGCTGCATCCACCTCAGGGAGGAGCCAGCTGGGGCTGGGGCACCGCCCGGGCACTCGGCTGCTGACAGCATGTCCCGGCACTGTGAGGAATGTGCCCTGTGGCTCTGGATGGCACCGATTGGGAAAAAGGAGCAAAAGTCACCTGGAACATTAAAACCTCATTTATTAAAACATTAATAAACGATAGCGTTGCCTGTGTACTGTAGCTGTACCAGGAGTCTGCAAGCAGCCAGCCTGTGTTCTTACTACAGTTCCCTCGCTTTTAAAATAGCATGCTGGTAGCAAAAGTACAATTTGAAAGTAAAGTTTGGTGTAGATAAAGACCAAGCCACCGTTCTTACTCCTACTTACCGTATGGAGAAGCCACTGACTGTTACAGCCCTGCCAATAACTGAGCTCACAGCACAATGAAACTCTGGAAATAGTATTTAAGCGTTGACAGTATTTAAACATTTAACTCACCGAGCCTGGTGTGAGTACACTTTCTCAGCATTAGGAAATCTATTGCTTAATTAATGTTTTATGGCAGTTTGCATATATAAAGCACTGTATATGAATGCTGAGTATGATTCAGTTGTCAGTATCTGAACATGAATTACATTTCACACGGGGTTTGGGAGAAGAAATTCCTTAACATTAGGCAAAATGGCTTATGCATTCCCAGTAATTTTACATAAAATCTATTCATAGTGCCCATTGACTGGAAACAATATATGGGATTCTTTTAGTTGAACTGCTTAATTCAGGAGATAACCACTGCTGCTTCATAGTTCACGGATGAGAATGCAAGGGAGCAGCTGAGGCATCCAGCTGAATTTGATTAATGACAAAGGAACGTTTCAGAGGACAGAGGGGACACTGTCCACTGTGCCACAGCACAGTCAGGGAGTGGAAGTGACCACTTCGGGCTGAGCAGAAAAACCCGAGAGCAGATCCTGCCCCAGAGCTGATCCTGTCCTGGGAGCTGATCCTGTCCTGGGAACTGATCCTGCCCCAGAGCTGATCCTGTCCTGGGAGCTGATCCTGTCCCAGAGCTGATCCTGTCCTGGGAGCTGATCCTGTCCCAGAGCTGATCCTGTCCTGGGAGCTGATCCTGTCCTGGGAACTGATCCTGTCCCAGAGCTGATCCTGTCCTGGGAGCTGATCCTGTCCCGGGAGCTGATCCTGTCCTGGGATCTGATCCTGTCCTGGGAGCTGATCCTGTCCTGGGAGCTGATCCTGCCCCAGAGCTGATCCTGTCCCAGAACTGATCCTGCCCCAGAGCTGATCCTGTCCTGGGAACTGATCCTGTCCTGGGAACTGATCCTTTCCTGGGAGCTGATCCTGCCCCAAGCCAGCCCAGAGGTGTGAGGAGTTGTGGGATACAGCCAGGCCTGCATGGTCCTGCCAGATCCAAACTGTCATAGCAATTTTTCCTGACATTCCATCAAAGTGAGACACTCACTTCTGAGTTTGCTTTTCTTTTTTACTTTTGATAATACCAGAGTTCTTAGGGCCTAATACTGGAGGACCATTGTGGAGTATAGTCTTAGCACAGCAATTACCGATGAAAAATGGGAAATTGGGATGAAATAATTGCCTGATACTGTCTAAAACCAACTCATGCAGAAATTTCTAGCAGCAGAAAATTTCTTTCTGCTGTTATTTTATGAAGTATTGTTAATACTCAAATAGATAAATACTTCAACAAATTGCCCTTTTTTCTCTGTGCTGAGTAGCTTGCAAGTTGGTGACAATGCTCTGGGTGTTTGTCACCAGAAGGCGACACTTTGAGCTCATGGAGAAAATGATTGCAATGCACACAGTAACAGAACAAGCTCTCCTTGTCCATTGTTTTGGACAAACCCCATGAAATCTCACTCAGAAAGAAGTCAAACCAGGCCTAAGGGCTGCTGGTTATTAGCTATTTCCTCTCCTGTTTCAGGCTTCCTTGGGGCAGATCCCCTGGAGCTCCCACAGAGCACCAAGGGAGCTGCTCAGACATCCCCGTGTGAGTGAAATCCCCCCTCAGCACCAGAGTCACGGAGAGGATCCAAGGCTGGGACCATGTCCCGTGGAGGACTCAGCTGTTTTTGCTGTTCTTACACCCTCAGACTGACCAAGAGAGGCCTGAGGCCTGTCCCTGCTGTCAGCACATCTGCAGACACAGCCAGGCTACCCCGGCCCTGTCCCTTTCCTGGGTGCTGCCCTCAAACACCAAATCCCCCAAAAGCTGCCGGTGGAGCTGGGTGACTCGGGCTGGGATTGGGGCTGGATCACGGGCTCAGGATGTTCAGGACCCTGTGACCCGACCCGTGTGGGGTTCAGTGGCACACCCAGCCCGGGGTGCCGGGCTTTGCTCACCGGGTGTGCCCCCAGTGCCAGTCCCAGCTCAGGCTGTCCCTGCTGCTCTCACTGAACACACGGAGCCTTTCCAGGGGTGCAGGGACAAAACTTCCCTGCTCCTGCCCCTGCCCCTGTCCCTGTCCCTGCCCCTGCCCCTGCCCCTGCTCCTGTCCCTGTCCCTNTCCCTGCCCCTGTCCCTGCTCCTGCCCTGGGAGCCCGGGGGGACTCCTGCTGCAGCAGCATTTGGGGTATTTGGTATTTAACAAAAGCCCTCTGCCGGGTTTTCCGCATGCACAGCCTGGGGCTGAGAGCTCCGCGGGACAGAACTCCCCCAGGCACAGGCCGGGATGGGGCAGGACTCCCGCCCCAGGCTGTGCCCGGCCTCGCTGGCCGGCACTGCCCTGCACTGCACGGGAAGGGGCTGTGGAGGGAGCTGAACGCTGGAGAATTCAATTGTGTTTCCCTTCAGTGAGGTATTTCTTGTGATCTTTGGGGGGCAAGGGGAGGAGGCAGCAAGGGATGAAGCTTCACTGTTTCTCCTGGCACGGGAACAACTGAGCTTAAGGAAGTCACATATATCTATATCTATATATAAAAATATAATCTGTGGTATTGTATATTTATATACACAAAATTTGAATGTATATTTAAATGTATAAATACAGATTATGTGGTTTTATATGTAATACATGCTATACATACTTCTCTCTTTAACAGAATGCAGCTATTCCACATTAAAAATACATCTAAAATCCTGTATTCTCTCCAGTTCTTGCTATTCTACCCTGGGAATTACAGGCATCATTCCCCCCCACCTTATTTCCCAGGGATTCTGTGACCTGAGCCCACCACCCACAGCTCAGCCCACGGCCGGGCTGGCTGCCTCCTCCCACAAATCCTCTTTTTCTTCCTTTCTTTCTCAGGTTTTCTGTTCCTGATAAAATTGTTATTCCAGTTTCCAGCTCTTCCTAAATGACTTGCAGAAGGCAGTGACAGGTTGCAATTTGAAATCCACTTAGCTGGGGGGTTTTTGTGAATAATCCTGTTTGTCAGGCTTTGCTGCCCTCCCTCCCTGTCATTAGGCAGGGCTGCCGGCAGGAGCCGGGAATTGCTTTGCCTGGGGACACAAATGGGAGAGGGGGAGATTTTCAGCGGCTGCAGCCCAAACAGAAACAACAGAACTGCTGTCTGGAACCCAGCTGAAGAGCAGCTTGATTGGTTAGATACCATGAATATCTATTAATTAATGCTTGAACTGACATTTCAGTATTGTATTTGAATAACTTGCTCTGTGAAAAGTTGTAATTTTATTCATATAGTTTTTAACAATGATCCATTGGATATGATGAATCCCTTTTTTGTTAGTGCTTATGTTAATGCCTTCCACCAGCAGGGATGGGGCAGCCACAGCTTCTCTGGGCAGCCCCTGCCAGGGCCTCACCCGGGCCTCCCCCCTCCCGGGGAAGGATTTCTCCCCTGCACAACTCTGCCAACTCAGGGAGGACAGCCCAAGGTGCACCCTGAGCTGTGGGACACGGCCAGCAGCACCCAAGGGTGTGCACCCCTGAGCTCTGCAGGGCCCTGGCTGCCCACCCACGGCCAGGACCAGCCCTGGGCAGGGGGCTCTGGGCAGGGACACTGGGAAGGGAATCTGGGCAGGGACTCTGGACATGGACACTGGGCAGGGGACTGTGGGCAGGGGACTCTGGGCTGGGGACTGCAGGTGCTGCCAGAGCTGTCCCTGGGTCAGGGGACATGGGGGAGCAGTGAGGTGGGGGCCCTGCTTTGCCCACACAGACACCAAACCTGCCCCTGGGGCAAACCCTGGGCACTTCTGTCCCTGACTCAGGCTGTGCCAGGGCAGGGCTGCCCTGAGGGATGGCCCTGCCCAGGGGTGCCCTGTGACACCCCATGCCCTACCCAGGGATACCCTGTGATACCCCATGCCCTGCCCAGGGGTGCCCTGAGGGATGATCCTGCCCAGGGGTGCCCTCTGACACCCCAGACCCTGCCCAGGGATGCCCTGTGACACCCCAGGCCCTGCCCAGAGATGCCCTGTGGGATGATCCTGCCCAGGGGTGCCCTGTGACACCCCAAACCCTGCCCAGGGGTGCCCTGTGACAGCCCAGGCCCCTCAGCCGGGCTCAGGGCCCTCACTGGAGGCAGCAGCAGGAGCAGCCCCAGGGATGTGCAGCAGCCCCAAGGCGTGTGCCAGCCACGATAACACGGTGCAGGGGAGCTGCTGTTGGGGCTGTGCCTCTCCTCCTGGCATTTGCCTCCCAGAGCAAGGCCCTGCCCTTGCAGAGCTGCTGCCAGGACTGTGACATTCTATTGCATTTGGCCTCCATTGTGCCACTGCCCTTTCCAGGCCGAGCAAGTTCAGTCTTTTCACCCAAGAGCTTTTGACAGGAACTTTGGCCAGGCTGGAGTGAGTGTGATGAGCACTGCAACAGCAGCTTCGGCCTGCCTGAACCATGCCCTGCACACATTTGCACTGCTGCGTCCCTTCATGTTGGAGCAGTCCGGGAAAATTAATTTATTTTGCTTCTTATTGATTAGTTTAAAAGGTTTTTGCTTACCCTGCGCTCTGCAAGAGATATAAAGCCAATTATTTTGAAAAACTAATGGGATTTTTCAAATTGCAACAGACACGTTTATTGCCATCCTATTTAAGAACAATTTGCCTCACACCAAATTGTCCGAGTAATCGACGGGCACGGCACATTCACTTGGAGATGTTTGTTATTCAGGAGGGGAGAGAGGGGAATAAAAAAATAACCTCCTGTTGCCTTTTAATTGCTCATTTCCTGCTCGAGACAGCAAACGCCATTTGGCTGCTACAGGAGAGATAAATGGGCGGGCCGGGCTCTGCCCGCACCAGCAGCCAGGGCTGTGCTCATTAGGACAGAACCGAACGGGAAAAAGAGTCATTAGGAAAGCAAGCCAGAGGCAGCATCACTTTCTTGAGCAAGGAATAAATGCAGATGATTTCCTCCAGATGCATAAAGGTTGCAGAGCCACCTATCACGGCACTAATTGATTCAATTCCCCCGTGCTGCTGCCGGGCACAAAAGGCTGTGTTAGATCCGGTGACACCATGGAGCATCCTGAGCTGGAAGGGACCCCAAGGGATCACAGGGTGCAGCTCCGGGCTGCCTGAGGGATGGACCCTCAGGGTGAGGGTGCCTGGTGGTGCTCTCTGGCAGGGCAGCACCAACAGCCTGCGTGCAGCCTCTGAGCATTTTTAGCACGGCAATGCCGTGAGTGTATTTTTGTTTGTGTTATAAAATCTCTGCCTTTAACTGGAGTCTGGGATGGGTTTTAGATTCAGTTATATTTAAAAATGAAAAGAACAAGACCCCGCAGACAAGCTGCTGCTCCTCGCTCAGAACTGGTAGTCGGGGAATCAAAAATGAGGGTCCGGTTTTAAACAACAGTCAACAGCCTGAACTAAAGAGCTTAACCTGCTGGATTTAACAGAGAGATCATTACAGTAATTAGATTACAGCTTGCACCTCTAAGGAGAATGTGAGCGGCTCCAGGGCTGCCTGAGCTGGCAGACAGGTGAGCTGGGACACAGTGACAGCAGCCTGGAGCTCCAGAGTGACTGAACGGGACAGATCTGACCAGCCAAGACACCCCAGCCCAGAACCGTTCCCTGGACACCGGCAGGGGCCTCCTGCCCCCCCTGGGTTTGTGAGGCCAGGGAGTTTGCCCCTGCAGGAGCTGCTGCAGGTGGGCAGGGACACGCTGGAGAAGTGCTGCAGTCTGTGGTGTGGAGAAGGTCAGACTGGAAACCTTCACTGATTTCCTCTGGGTTTGGATTCCTTGAGTGTAAACTCACAGTCTGCAGCAAGCAGAGGGGCAGAGCAGGGTCCCGGGGGTAGCACAGCAGGAGTGATAAGCCCAGGGATTGTTGGAAGGTCCGGAGCTCGGTGTCTCGTGCTCTTTATTGCAGAGATAAGGCCCTGACCAGCCCCATCCTGGCGGGCAGGGCCCCTCAGCCCTGCTCCATCTTGTGCAAGATGTGATGAGTCGTGCCCTGGGCCAGGAGGGGAGAGAGCACCTTTGAACCAGCAACGCAGCCTCGAGGCACTGAGGCAGAGAAGACACTGAAATCCAAGGAATATCTGAATCCCAGACTGGTTTGTGTTGTAAGGGGCCTTAAAGTTCATCCAGTGCCACCCCAGCCATGGCAGGGACACCTCCCACTGTCCCAGGGACACTTCCCACTGTCCCAGGCTGCTCCAACCCCAATGTCCAGCCTGGCCTTGGGCACTGCCAGGGATCCAGGGGCAGCCACAGCTGCTCTGGGCACCCTGTGCCAGGGCCTGCCCACCCTGCCAGGGAACAATTCCTGCCCCAGATCCCACCCAGCCCTGCCCTCTGGCAGTGGGAGCCATTCCCCGGGTCCTGTCCCTCCAGCCCTTGTCCCCAGTCCCTCTCCGGCTCTCCTGGAGGGGGCTCTAAAGGCACTGGCAGAGACTCTGAGGTCTCCCTGGAACCTTCTTTTCTCCTGCTACCTCCCCCACCCGGTGGGGGGCTCAGGCCGCACGGAAGGTGATGGCAGGGACAGGGTCACGCTGTGGCCGGACCCGCTGCTTTGTCCCCAGCCCCACTGTCCCTGTCCCACCGCGCTTGGCCCCCAGGAGCATCCCACCCCCCCGAGAACCCCCCGAGTTCCGTTCCTGCCCGCTCCATCCCTCCCTCTCCATCCCTCCCTCTCCATCCCTCGCGTTCCATCCCTCCCTTTCGGTCCCCCCCGCCCCGGTCCCGCCGTCTCCCCGGTTTCCCGGGCCGGGCAGGAGCTGCGGACGCCGCGGGCGCCATCTGGCGCTGCCGGGGGGCGACGGTCGCGCGCGGTGTTTTGGGGACAAACCCTCGGCAAAGTGTCCCCCACCTCCCCCGGGACGCCTCCACTCGTCCCGCGGGGAATCTGTTCCTCCGGACGGGAGCGGCCGGGCCTCTCCGAAACGAAACCAGGAGCTCCAAAAGCTGGAGGTGCTTTCCCCACCCCACAAGCCGATGGCGTTTAATTCCTGCACGCCGAGAATTTCACCACGAAGGGCAGGAGGCCGGCCAGTAGGGCCGGGGGGTGACAGCAGGGCCGTGGGGACACGGCAGCGGGGCCGGGGGGTGACAGCAGGGCCGTGGCTGAACCAACAGCCCGGCAAAGGCAAATGCCGGGTCCCGCAGCCCCCCGCGCTGCCCTGAGGACACGGTGATCCCTTTGGGGCTGCCCTGGGGACACAGCCATCCCCTTGGGGCTGCCCTGCTCCATCCCCACCGCCCCCGGGCACAGCCCCGGCTCTCACAGCTCTGTCCAGGATGTGACCCGCAGGATTTTGGGCGCTGGGTGGTTTTCCTGCCCCCAGGGCGCGTTCGCAGCCCGCGCAGCCCGGCCGCTGCTGCCTGGCCGCGGCTCCTCGCCAAACGTTACTCACCACACGCTACAAGACTTTTATATTTAGCCAGCGCAGAGACAATATCACCGGCTTAAAAATAGGTATAAACGAGGCTGCGGCTCTCCCGAACGGCTCTGGGGTGCGCGGAGGGACCGTGGGCAGCCCCGGGGCAGGGCAGTGCCCGTGTGGTGCCACCACCGCGGCCAAAGCCACCTCTGCCACGCACATCTGGGCTGGCGCTGAGCCCGGCTGCGGGCTGAGGCTGGGGATGTGCCCCTGGGGAAGGGAACCCATCCCTGCCACCTTCCCACGGGCTCGTTGCGGGTCCTGCCCGGCCCCGGCCAGCCCCGCAGCCCCCCGAGCGCCGTGCGGGAGCCGCGCAGTCACCATGGAGATGCCGGCAGCTCCGGGCCCGTCCTCCGGGGAAACGCAGAGGAACAGAAAGGCTGCTTTGCAGCAAAATCATCAGCAATCATTTTTATTTCTATTTAAGTTAATATTTTCGTTCATCCCCTTGTTGACGCTGGCGGATGTCCCTCCCCGTGCTGGGCTGGAGCCCTGCTCTGCCCCACCGTGTCCCCCCCCCCGAGCCGGGGCTGGCTCCCCTGCAGCCCGGGACACTGCGGCCTGTGCCGGGGACAAACCCTTCACTGTGCCCGTCCCTCCGAGCCCCTGAGGCCGCTGTGCCCGGCCAGCCCTGCGGGCTCCACGGGGCTGCTCAGGAGGGGAGGCACTGGGGGGTCCATCAGAGCTCCCTCGCAGGCTCTGCACGTGGTTAAGCTTCCCTTAAAGGGGTGAATTTAAAACGGGTTTCACAGCAGTTACCTCTGTTTGGAAAGTTTTGCCAGGGGCTTTCACACCCCTCCCTGAGCCCCCCCATTCTGAGTGTTTCGGTGAGGGAGTTCATCCTGGGGATTTGCCCATTCCGAGGTGTTTCAGTGAGGGAGTTCATCCTGGGGATTTGGCCATTCCGAGGTGTTTTGGTGAGGGAGGTCATCCTGGGGATTTACCCATTCTGAGTGTTTTGGTGAGGGAGGTCATCCTGGGGATTTACCCATTCCAAGGCATTTTGGTGAGGGAGGTCATCCTGGGGATTTACCCTGGTCTGCAGTGCCAGGACACCTCCCCGTGCAGGGCTGTGGAAAGGGAACACACCGCTCTGTGCTGGGCTAAACAGTGAAAATCTGAGACCAGCTCAGAACAGTGACAGAGGTCATTCCCTGTCCACATTCGAGGGAGATGATGCTGCCTTGAACTGCCCGACACAGTTCCCGGGCTGCTCCTGAGATTCTGAGGGCAACGAGAGTGCAAGTGGCACTTGCACAACAACCTGTTGTTCCCACAGCTCCCTCTCTGCAAGACAGCTCAGCCCTGGAAGGCGCGGGCCCATCAGAAACAACATCCCAGCTGTTGCCAAGCATCTGTGAGCGGTGGGCTGAGGCAGCAGGCGCTCAGTACCTGAGGCACTGGAAGCCAAGGGATGCATCAGCATTCCCACAGGGAATAAAACCCCTCCACACTAAACCGTGCTTTGTGTTTGTAAATTGATTTGTGGCACACCATTTAGGAGCTCACATCATAAGACCGTCGTTCTTTTAGTGAGATTAGGAAATTGTTATGATCAGGAGGAGCAATACATCATCCTTCCAAAAATAAACCACCTCATGATTTTAATGTGACTTCTTATTACTGACACACGTGAACAGCCCATGGCAGCAGAGCCTCTCCCTTACCCTGCCAAGGTTCTCAGGGAATGTGACATTTACCCTACTCCATCCCCTGGATTTCCTTTCACAGCGGGTTGCTGTTTGCTGAGTGTGCTGCTAGAGCTCTAATTTGCACTTCCCAAACATCACGACTCCTTTCTCAGCCCCGCTCCACCCACCTCGTTTGGGGGAGCTCATCCTGCCGTGCGTGGTGCAGGTTCTGTGCCTGCAGACGAGTGCTGCTCCCTGAGCCACCTCCTCTGGCTCTGACACACCTTCGGTGTCCCTTCCCTTCCTGTGCCATCGTGTTATCCCCACACTCCCCAGGGTCCTTTTCCCTCTGGTGCCCACAGCCCCCGCCAGCCCCCCCAGCTCTCAGCCCTCCTGTGCCGGGCTCTGGGCTGTGACCTGAGCTGGGAAGGGCTGGGAGCTGCCATGCCCAGCCCAGCCCAGGGAGTGCAGGGGCTGCTCGTGGCACATGAAATCCAGCACCAAGGGTTGATTCCAGCCCAGGAAGTTTTCCTGGCAGAGCTGCTGCTTCTCATGAAGTCCACCCGGAGATCAGGAGGTTTCTAAGCAGGAGAGACACCAACCCCTCAGCTGTGCTAAGCGGGACTTGCCCAAACCAGCAGCGGGTTTGTGTCTGTGAAGGTGACACAGAACTACTTTGACATCTCCTCGCCTCAGCTCCTTACAGCTCTGAGATATTTTCCCTGAGTTTTTATAAATAACGAGTGCAGAACACACAGTGGATGCAGGGAACTGGCTCGAGCAGCAAATCTCCCCTAATGGTTTCAGCTCCTGTGGGAAGAGGGATTCTTATCCTCAATGCATTTGTCAAAGAAGCTTTGCTAAGATACAAAATTAAGCTACTTTTTTTTTTCTTTTTAAATGGTACTAATCAGCTTAACACCGTGAAAGACACCATGGAGAAGTTGCTTTGTAATTTTAGAAAACCTTGGAATCCTGACCTCGCTGTGGAATTACCCCAGGGTGTGTTGGCAGTGGGAGGGGAAGGGGATGGAGAGGGACACATTGTTCTCCCAATCCCTGCCAGAAATCCCAAGGGTGGGGGTCCCAATGCACCTGGGATGGACATGGGGACCCCAAGGCAGCACCCAATGTCCTGGGGTGTCCCCCCAGCACTGGGGGGTCCATCAGAGCTCAGCTCCCTGCTCATAGCCACGGGACATGTTTCACTGCTGTTCTTCTCCAGAGCAGGTTTTATGGTAAAGGCCCATCAGAGCAAAAAGGGACGTGTCCTGGCCGTGGCCTGTTTGATTCTGCTATAAACAGCTAATCTGTTTCATTTAAGGACAGTTTGCCCACAATTATTCCTTCCCCAAGCCTGGCCATGAGTCTGTGTGTGCTTCCAGCTGCCTGCCCTGGGTCCCAGCGTGGATCCTGTCCCTCAGCTGGGCTCTGGGAGCAGCCTGTGCACTGCAGCAGCTCCTTGGTGGCCGGCAGAGGAAACAACCACCCTGGTACTTAAATAAACCTGCAGATAAATATGGATATTGCAACGGAGCAGCACCCGCCCCCTCCAGCCCTTCCATCTGCATTCCCGGCTCCCGGAGAATTTATTACCCCGGGCAATGTGCATCCCTAGGAAAGCACAGCTTGGGGCCAGCCCCTGCCTGGGCTGGGGCAGCAGGGCTCAGGGCTGACCCCGAGAGGATTCCAGGGCCAGGGCAGCTCCACTCCCAGAGCTCTCTCCCAAAGTGTGAAATCACATTTCCAGGAAAAGGGATCCTGCTGCTAGTGTCTGGGAATCATGAGGTGCAGGAGCAGCTCTCCCAGAGGTGGATTTCAAGCCACAGGCAGTGAATGCCCCAGCAGGGCTGAGGTACAGCAGCTCAGAGACATGTGGAAGGCAAGGGAGAATAAAAAACCAAGAGAGAAATAAACCCAGCCAGATTCCTCCTTCCTTAGGGGGTCATCAGCGTGGTCTGTGGAGGCCCAGGGATGCTGATTAACTTGCACAGGCAGACAAAGACCCTGACATCAATTAAATACTGCTGATGAGGTGAGGTCAATAATAATTATAATCTGCTCATATCTTCATACATTAGAGACATGTTTAATCTTTTTATTGAAAGGCTTTTTGCTGAAATTAAGTAGTATGATAATTTCCTGCAGTGTCCTGTTTCTAATTAAGTAGGAGGAAAGCCAGTGGCTTGCACTTCATCAGCTCTGCTTCAGTCAAGCTCCTGCTAAAGAAATGCCTTTAGGACTTGTTTGGTGTTTTGGCTGTTCATTAAAAAAAAAAAAAGGAAAAAATCTTTCAAGTGGCTTTAGGAAGAGAGCTCACACTTATATCATTATTTATAGACCTTCTCCATCATGAGCCCCAGGGCCCATGGCACAGGACAGCCGTCCCTTTGTGTTTCGCAGGGCGGTCCCTGCCGTGATTCCGGCCGTGCTGCCGGGCGGTTCGGGAGGAAAGGAGCGTCTGGAGCTGCAGAGGGAGCTCTGAGCTCTGCCCTCCTTCCCCGGCACACGCTCCCGCCTCGGGGGTCCCGCACCCGGGGCTGCCCCAGCCCCGCCGAGCTCCTGCACCCGGAGCAAGGGAAGGGAAATCCTGGGTTTTGCTGGGACCGGGCTGCATGCCCGGGGCAGCGGCGGCACCGGGTGGGGCCATCGAGGACAGGGCTGGGCACAGGTGTGCCAGCTCCTGCCACGGCTGCTGAGCCAGGGACCGTGCCCGAGCTGTTCCCCCAGCTCTGTAAACTACCTGTGGCCCCTCACATCCCCTAACCCAGGCCATTCGGAGAGAGCAGGGGCTAAATATAGCCCTGGAGCAGTGACAGCAACAGGTTTGGGAGGAGGTTTGGGAGGAGGTTTGGAAGGCAGGCTGGAGCTGGGAGCGCTGGGGAGGGGGCGGCCGCCGGTTCACACTTGGCTGCCGGAGCTGGAAGTGCCTCCAGGAAAGGCGCTGCTCCTCCTCGGCTGCGGGCTGGGAGCGCTCCAGGGCCCCTCAGCTCCGTCTGGGACGGCGCTGGAGCTGCTGCCCGGGCCGGGTGTGTGGGAGCAGCAGCCCCGGAGGGGAAGGGCCCAGGCAGGGCCGGGTGCCAGCCCGGGGCAGGCAGGGACAGCTCCGTGCCACTGCCCGGGGGTGTTCCGGCTCCTCCCCGGCTCGGCTCCTCTCCGCTCCTTTTCCAGAGGCTCTGCAGGGCTTTGTCCAAAGTTCCCGTGACCTCCTGCGGGGCAGCAGCCACCATGAGCATCCCTGCGGGGGTTTGGGGGCAGGGCAGTGCTGCCTGCCCACGTCGGGCCCTGTGGCATCACCCTGGGGCTGCTGGTGGTGAGGAGAGCCCCGGCTCCCGCAGGATGAAGCTGCTCTGCCCACCACGGGCTGCTGTGCCTGAGCTGGGCTGGAGCTCACCCAGCCCGGGCCCCTCACACCCCTGGGACACGTCGGGATGGGCTAATGGGGCTTTTGGATCCTGTTCACTGCACGGTCACCTGGCACCAAGACAAATGCATTCGATTAGTCAGGGAAAGCTTCTGTCCCAGCCAAGGGGCTTTCACAGAGGCCTGATGGAGCTGGTGCTTGACTCAGTGCTTGGCTGCTCCACACTTGGTGCCTCGGGGTAGCCCCACCGTCCCTGGCCACCCTTCTGTCCTGGTGGCACCGTCCCCTGAGCCCAGGAGAGGCTAAAGGCACCAAGGCTCAGACACAGCAGTGAGCAGAGGGATTGAGACACCTGTGGTGGCTTTGGTGACCCTTAGGAGAGGCCGGGAGTGCCCAGCCAGGCTCAGGGCATCCTGCAGAGGAAAGTGGCAGTGCCAGAGCCTCGTGGCCTCCCAGAGGTGTCACTGCCACCTGCCCAAAAAGGCACCTCATTCGGCTGGATACAGCATGCCAGCAGCCCCACAGGTCTGGAGCTGATGAGAATGAGCTGCACACTTTAATCCCCTCCAGGGCAGAGACCTCGGGAAGCACCGGAGCCTGACACGCCTCTCCAGGTGTTATGTAAAGGAACTGTTCACAGCACGAGCTGACAAATATCATCTACAGTATCTAATAATTAGATGGCACTGAAATATGACTCATTTTCAGTGACTCCATGTGGATGTTTATACCCTCACAACGACGCTGGGAAACAGGAGCAGGAGCCTCTGGAGGGCCCAGCCTGGCGTGTCCCTGTTCCATGGGTGACCCTGGGGCACAGAGCCCTGCTCAGCCCAGGGGTGCAGAGCCCCAGCTGGGGCTGCAGCCAGCCTCACATCCCTGGTGCAGGGACAGGGGACCTGTGCCTGCTGCTGGCAGCACCCTGGCTCCAAAATCCGTCTGGGAACCTGCACGCCCCGGCAAGGCTCCCCTGGTGGGCTGTGCTCCTGCCCTGTCACCTGTGCAGCTGCAGATGTTCCGGCTGGTGTGGGATTGCAGGTGGTGCTGCCAGCAGGGTTAGTCACGGCCCCGTGCTCAGCCTGGCTCTGTGCTGGCTGCCTGCAGCAGGCAGGGGCAGTGCTGTGGCTGCCGAGGCACACAGCTCATACCACTGAGGTCTGCGAGCATTTCACAACCTGCAGGCTGCTCCTGAGTTAACTGGAGTTCATCTTACTCTGAGAGGCGAATTCTTCTGTTTACTATTTTAAACAATTCAGCCAAAGAGGCAAAGCCAAGCCCAGAGTGCCACCCCCCAACCCTTGGCGCTGGATGCTGATGAGGACAATGGGGCAGGGTGGCTCTGGCTCCTCTTTCCTTTTGGAGTTTTCCCACCAGTGTGAACTTACCAGTGCTCCTGGACCTGCTCCTGAGTCTTGTGGGTACAGGGTCTGCAGGGCAAGGACAAAGGCCCCATTTGTGCACTGCCAGGGCGTTGTGTTTTCTGCCTCCTTTAACAGGAAAGCGTCAGGAATTTGTGTAAATTACCAGTGTCTTAGAGCTCTAGGCACACGTGCACACGCACACACACCCCCCGTAGATCCATCTGTGTGTAGCTGACTGTATTTTTAGATGTGGTGTAAATTGATCCTGTCCATGAGCTCTGGTCAGTGCGAATCGATCAGGGAAAGGAACAACTGGAATTTGTGTTTCTGCACATCCCCTCAACAGAGGGGATCAATGTCTGGGGGTTTACTTTGGAGTCCCCCCCCAGGCTGAGGGTAAGAGCAGGTGAAAAGCCAGTGTCACACCTGTGTCACACCACCAGCTCCCAGGGGTGGGGGAGAGGCTCCTGCCCGAGCTGCACCCAGAGCCCCGAGCTGCTGCAGGGCCTGGCTCTATTTTGGGTGCAGGTAACTATACTTAGGGCTGAGTCATCCCTTCCAGTATCAGTTACGGGAGAGCTCAAATGAGCAGAGCTGGTGGCCAGAGCCAGTGGTGAAGGATCAGGACACTGAGCTGGTGCTTCTGGATCAGCAGCCCCAGCCCTGTCCCTTGTCCCTGGCTGATCCTAGCCCTGTCCCTTGTCCCTGGCCGAGCCCAGCCCTGTCCCTTGTCCCTGGCCGAGCCCAGCATGGGGCCAGGGGTGAAGCACAGCTGGCAGCCCAGGGGTGGATGCTGCCACTGCCCAGCTCCAGCCCTGCTGGAGTCCCCACGGGGGCTTTAAAGGCAACGTCCCCTCTGTGGGGCCATTCCTTGATGTCACCATGGCCTGGAATGCTACAGAGAGCTGCTAAATTCAGCCAAAAACTCAGGTCTGCTTGCTGATGTGCGTGCACTAAGGGCAACTGCTCATACAGCCATTCACTGGGATTCACTGGTATTTAACCTCTCGTGCTTCAGCAGCCTCTTGGTGACCCCAAAGCAGCTTCCAGAGCACTCAGTAGGGAACGTGCCCGAGGGGCTGTGGCAGTGCTGGATCCCACTGCTGTGGCACCAGCTCTGCCAGCACACAGCACCCAGAAATGTTTTCCTCTGCAGATTTATCCCCATGCAGAAAGGGAAGGGTAGAAAACATTTTCGTTGAATCACAGCCAGAGAGACAAGTCAGCTCCTCCATCTGCTCCCAGCGAGGGTTTGGCTGTTGATTTGCCTCTGTGGGTCCCTCTGGACCTGCTCACTCTGCATCCTACAGGACACCTGTGGGTCAGGCTTCTTCTGATTTTCCCCTGTTCTCAGCTGTCTCAACCAAGTGACACTTTGCCCAGAGCCTGCAGGAGAGGAAACAACCCAGACAAAGGAATATCTTGGTGAAAAGCTGTTCTGATGGTAGCAAGAGCTGGCTTGAAAACCCAGAGTTTTATTCTGAGTCGAGTCCCTCAAGTAATATCTGAATATTGGCATAATTTGTTTTTAAAAGTGTTTAACTATATTTTTAGTGCGTCAATGTCAAGGTAAATGACAGGTTTTCAATCTTCCCTTGGCTCCTCTTGCTCTGTGCTCCAAGCTCCCCTCCATCACCCTCTGAGGGGCCAGGAGCCCCTCCATGGCAGAGGAGGAGGAAGAGGAGACTGCACCCTCCAGGGCCAGGAGGTGACAGAGGGGGGGTGATGGATGGGGGTGACCAGGGGTGATGGATGGGGGGGGTCAAGGAGATGAGACTGGGGAGGGCAGGGGGAGGAAGCAATCCTCTCCCAGCTCTCTCCCTTCCCCAGGGGACTTTGTTTTAAAACAAGTAGTCTTTTAAAAATCTAGGGCAAGTCAGCCTCCTGCCAAAATTAGTCTTTGTGCAAGAGCATGAGAAGGAATTTTAATGGGTGGCTGGTATGTGGGGATGAGGGGAATGACTGCTTTTACTATCTAAATGCTGTTTAAATAAGGCTGTAACATCAAACAGCTTTGCCACGCTCGCAGCTCTGTTTTACAGGAAGCATCACTGCCACCACTCACAAATACACAAGAATGTTAAACAACAACTTTTGATTTGTGCCAAACGTGTCCTGACACATTGCTGAGGGGGAGGAGAGCTGCAGTGCCAGGGGAGCTGGGGCAGCACCGGGCCCTGCTCCCCTCTGGCCTGGCTGCTGTCCCTGCCTTGGGAGCTGCTACAAACCCCTGCCAGGACGTTTGTCCTGTTGGATTGGCCCAGCTGCAGCCAAGGGGAGCAGGGAGGGGTGAAACCCATCCTGCTGCACCCATCTGGGTCCTGGGGCCCTGTGCAGAGCCCACGGTAGGGATGGGGATAATGATGGGCCAGTAATAAACAATAAAATAACAAATAAATAAATTGCCCTCTACAATGCAAAGCTTCATTATCTTCAATGTGTGACTGAAGTACTCTGGTGTTTTTACTGAGGATATTAAAGCTCAATAGTCTGCTAAGAATTTAACTTCTGTGGAGTCTTAAAAGTACTCTTTAATTCTGAAATTATCAATAACATAGTATCTGGTACAAAAACTGTGCCATAATCCCCAAGAACTTCTCCCAGCTCAGAGAGACCAGGTGAGCAAATCCTCATCCATTAGTCCCAGTGCCCCAAGCCTCTGGCATGAGCATTTGGGGTGCTCAGCTCTGTGCAGGAGCATCCCCTCCCCTCCTCTGCCAGTCCCTGGGGTGTGTTTGGGTGGCACCAAGGCCTCTGCTCAGCTCCTGCACCCTCAGTCTGGCCCCAGCCCCTGACACTGGCCGCGGTCCCCCGAGGCAGCCCTGCCTGCGCGGCTGGGTCACTCCTCAGCACTGCGCTGGAGAGGAAGCAGCTCCCCACAAAAGGCCATTACCCACAGGGGAAGGAAGGGCATTTGTGACCAAGCAGCCTGGCCCCCACAGGGAAATGTCTGTCAGTAGAGGCCTGAATGCCAGCACAGCACGGGGCACGGCCCTGCCACCCACCAGGAGCCAACCTGGCCTCGAGCTCTGCCAGGGAACGGGCAGCCACAGCCCCCCAGAGACCTGTGCCAGGCTTGTTCACCCTCATCACAGAGCTTAGGGCCTGGCTTTGGTTAAGAACGGGAGCAGAGCGAGGCTCTCAGCCTGCTGGGGAAGGTCCCTGGGGGCAGCAGGGTTTGGTTGGTTTCATCCATCCCAGGCCATTGCCCCAGCCCAGGGAGGAGGGTGTGGGGCAGACCCTGGTGCTGCTGCCTGGACGAGCCGTAAACTGAAGGGAGAAGTCTTCCATGAATTATTAACAGGAACAGCCCTGCTGTTCCTTGGCTGTGGGGGAATGCCAGGAAGGGTAAATGGTGTTTCCAGCACTTTGAGCCAGCAGGTTTCCTGATGATCACTTGGGGATGCCAGGCTGCTCCCAGGGGCAGGCAGCAGCCACTCGGCACCCCGGGGATGGGTTTCCCGGTGGGAGTCTCTGCCTGGCTCTCATTTGGGGTGTCCAGCTGGCACCGGGGCTGCAGGACACGGTGCTGGTGCTGTGGCAGGCCGCGGGTGACCCACAGAGGGGTGTGAGCCCCAGGGACACTGCCGGGGGCTGTGTGCCCCAGGGGATGAAGCAGCCAGCCCTCTCTGTGCTCCCGGTGCCCCACGCAGGCCCTGCTGCTGCCGGTGCCACCCACAGCCAGCTGCCGGGAGCAGAGCAGCCCCGCCTGCCCCTGCTGGTGCCACAGACACAGCCCGGCTCACAGAGCAGCCCCGGGGCTCTGCCGCCTCACCCCGAGCACCCCCAGCCCTGCGGGGACGGGCACGGGCTGGGCACCGCTCCCGCATCCCTGCCGGTGAGGGTTTGGGGTGAACCTGCCCCTTGTGCCAGCGGCCTCTGTGCGTTCCTGGCTGTGTTCTGTGCTCCCTGAGGAGCAGGAATGCCAGGCAGGTCGGGAGGAATGGCGTGTCCCCTGGACGTCTCCTGCCGTGTCCCCGCTCCACCCAGCCCCAGCCCGGTTCAGCCGGGGGCTGGTGCTGCCAGCACAAACCCCAGCTGCAGCCTGAAAACCCCCACTTATTTCATCATTTACCTGTTCCACCCACTGCCCCTTGCCACAGGCTGCTCTTTGCTTTGCAATTGCTGTAAATGAAGTTCAGACACAAATTTCCCCGGGTCCGTGCACTGCCTCGCCTCTGCGGGGTCACAAACTGCCTTCGTCTGCTTGGGCCAGGGCTAAAGGAAGCCACGGGATTGGACTTGATGATCTTGGAGACCTTTTCCAACATAAATTATTACCCCACGATTTTGTGGAACAAAAGATAAATGCACAGTCAGCTCAGATATTAAATCTGGTGTTCACACACCGCCTGAGTCTGCTCATGGCAAACACAGCCAGAGCAGGGCCCTGGACCTGCCTGACTTGGAGCATTTAAAGGTTTATGTGCTGGGGAAAGAAAAGGTCTTCGGGTCCCAGCAGGTTTTGGAGTGGAAAGAAAATTTTGGAAGGAGCAGCATGATTTGTTGAAGATGGAATTCATTTACTGCTAAGAAAATATAGTTTTAATGGAATCATTTAAATGGGTAGCTGAACCGTTTGCATGAAGGGCAAAGATAAATGAAGAGGAAGAAAATCAAGAGAAGGGTAAATAAATCTCAGAATAAATCAGGTGAAATCAGTGAAGTACCCCCAGCCATCCCACATGGTGAGGAGGGAGCAGAACGAGACTGCACAGGGTGTGAAGCTGGGGCAGCTGCCAGACGAGACCATGGCATGGAAATACAGCCCAAGATAAAACCTGAAATTCCCACACAGCAGGGAAGGCACTGCTCCCGAAGGGTTCCACGTTTTGATCAGATCTGACACGTGAAGCTGTTTGGGAAGGAGCAATCCCTCCACATCCTGCAAGGAAACCAACCCAGCAGCCACTGCCAGGGGGGAAAAGACAACTTCTGTAGGACAGATTTGGCTTTGGTCTCTACAGGGAGAGGGGCTGGGAGCAGGTTCACCTCTGGCTGGAAACAGGGAATGGGACAGGGCTTGGAGGGGGTGGGGATGGGGCAGCAGGTCAGGCTGCTGCCTCTGGAGCTCCACGGGGGTGACCCTTGCTTGTGGCACCTGTGGACACTCTGACCCCAAACATCACAGAACCAGGGGATGACTTGGGTTGGGACAGACCTTAAAGCCCATCCAGGTGTCCCTACCCCTACCATGGGCAGGGACACCTCCCACTGTCCCAGGGGCTCCAAACCCTGTCCAGCCTGGCCTGGGACACTGCCAGGGATCCAGGGGCAGCCACAGCTGCTCTGGGCACCCTGTGCCAGGGCCTCAGCACCTCACAGGGAAAAATCTGACCTGATTTACCTTCTCTCAGCCTAAAGCCATTCCCTCTTGTTTTGTCACCACGTCTCTACGTGCTCTCCTTTGTCTCTGAAGGCTAAGCATCACTCATTTATTCATTTATTTTGATTCTCATTTGGTCTGCCTGGTTCCTCTCAAGGTTTTAAACTGCGTTTATTTTGCAAGCCTTTTATTACCTTTTTAAAAAGACATATCACCGCCGGAAGAATCTCCTGGAAGCACGAATTAACAACACAAAAGGCAGCAGGAGTGTTTCATAATGTTACTGGGGCGGCTCCAACACGAGTTGCTCGGTGCAGCGCCAGCAACGCTGGGGCCACACTTCTGCTGCCACTAAAAATAGTTGCAACTTCAAACCCAAATATATTTTTGTCCATTAAAGTTATAGACAAATAAGAGGATTTTTTTTCACTTTAATTAAAACAGCCGCTTAACCCGAGTGTAAATAAAAGGTAGCACTGTCCCTGCAGGTGTTGCAGTCAGAGTTCAGCAGTGTTTACAAAAAAATTGAACTTAACAGTATTAAAATCACAGCACACCAGAAAAATAAGCATTTTCACACATGCCCCTGGAACACACAGCAATTCACAGCCACGTGCCAAGTGATGTCCTGTGCCTGCAGAGTGTTGGAAAGTGCTGTGCCCAAGCAGCCAGGCCCCAGTCACCCCAGGAGTGCCCGAGCCCCGTGTCCTTCTTCACCCAAAAGAGGAGCACAGCAAGGCCAGGGGAGCTGCCTGTGACCCCTCCTGGGGCTGGCACAGCCCAGGGCCGGGGTTTGGCTCTGGGGCCTCGCCGTGGAGCCAAACCCACAGCGAGCCAGGTGTGCTCCTGGGGCTGCAGGGGCAGGGCTGCTCTGCAGGGCTGGCACAGGGCTGGCACAGGGCTGGCACAGGGCTGGCACAGCTCCGCGGCACTGGCACAGCCCTGGCACAGCCCTGGCACAGCCCTGGCAGAGCTCTGCAGCACTGGCACAGGGGCCCAGCCACCAGAGCAGCCCTGCAGCTTCCCCAGCCCCTTCCAGGCAGGGCAGGGCAGGGAGGGGAGTGGGCTCACCAGCACAGCCAGGGCACGCTGCTGCCGAAGGCAGGGCCAGGGGCTGCTCCTTCCCCACCTGCTCAGGAGTTCATTGATTTGGTGTTATATGAAGCGGATTAAAACAAAAACGTCCACGGTGCTGTGTTATGCAAATGTCCAAACTGACAGCGGTTCACATGTGGGTTTCATGCTGACTTCACGTTCTGTTAAAGATATGTAAGAGTTACTGGGCATAAATGGGAAAAAACATTAACCCGTGAGCTGCAGGAAGCAAATACAGCCCATGAATGAGAATTGGTGTTGGTGTGGATCCGGCAAACGTTAAGCTCTAAATAACTGTTTACTTCAAACTTTGTGGTGTCTTAAGAGAATGATTTGTAGTTAGAAGATTCCCAGACATACCCAGGGGGAAAATAGGTTACGAGCACGACCACAACATCAGAACAGGTTGAATCTCATTTGCTAGTCAAAGATTGCACAGCACGAGGGAGGGTGGAACTTCTAGGCGGTCACAGCACTGAGATAATGAGCTTAATCTCGTCCTTAGCAATCACAACCCATCGTTGTCACTGATTATTAATTACCCAAAGGCCGGAGCTGCAGTTGCATTCTCTTGGCATCTTGGATGGATTAGAAACTCCAGATGAGTGGCTCAGGGAAAGGCCTCTTCAGCTGCACCCAGCTCTGAGGTTTATGGATCATCACAGGGAGCACCTTGGGCCCCTGGTCTGGGGGGCGGATTGCCTTCCACAGGTGCCCCACGGGAGGGATCAGTTCAGTGACACCCTGGCAGCCCCCAGGAGCTCCTGCCCCAGCCCTCACTGCAGGTCTGCTGGGGTGCCCAGCCCCAGGCTGACCAGCCTTCTCTCCGCTGGGACACACAGTGCACAGTTCTGGCGTGTTCCAGGTGAAAAGGAGATGTGGGAGCAGACAGGGACAGGAATTCGGTGGGGTTTTCAATGCTCCCACCACCCCGTGGCAGATACAGCAAGGCTCGAAAAGCCAGCAGGAGCCCTGCAGGAGGTGGTGAGGCTCAGCCCCAGTCCCGGCAGGACTCAGCCGTGGCTGTGACAGCTCGGCAGTCACACAGGGCGTGGGGAGAGGAGTCACCTCTGCAGGGCACAGCAGCCCCGAGCTGCAGAACCGGCCGCCTGTAAAACGCGTTTAATGGCTCGGTGTGCCTGGGGAGCTGCGAGTGCTGCTCCCTGCCCTGCTGCTGGCACTGACCCTGCCGGGCAGTGACAATGCTGGGCAGTGACCCTGCTGGGCAGTGACAGTGACCTGTGTGCCGTGCAGTGTCTCAGCAGAGCCATCCCCTGCCGGATCACCCGGCCACCATCACCATTCCCTCTGCCCAGGCTGCCGGGCAGTGACAGTGACCTGTGTGCCGTGCAGGGTCCGGGCAGAGTGATGACCTGCTGCATGACCCAGCTAATGTCACCATTCCCTCTGCCCGGGCTGCCAGGCAGTGACCCTGCCAGGCAGTGACCCTGCCGGGCAGTGACCCTGCCGGGCAATGACAGTGCTGGACAGTGACAGTGACCCGTGTGCCGTGCAGGGTCCCAGCAGAGCCATCCCCTGCCGGATCACCCGGCCACCATCACCATTCCCTCTGCCCAGGCTGCCGGGCAGTGACAGTGACCCGTGTGCCGTGCAGGGTCCCAGCAGAGCCATCCCCTGCCGGATCACCCACCACCCGCTCCGCTCCCTCCGGCCGGGCGGGTCCCGAGCGAGCCCCGGGGGCAGGGCCGGCCCGCAGCTGTGCGGGGCTCCGGGCCACCCGCAGGTCCCCAGCGTGGCTGTGGCTGTCCCCGGCCTGGCGGGACACGGGGCCGTCCCGCTGCCTTTCCCTGCACACCAGCAGGGGCTGGACCCTAAGGCCACACCAAGAGCCGTGGTGCAGACGGGCTGCGGGGAGCGGCACAAAGCCCGACCTGCGTGGGGTCTGCCTTCTGCTGGGGCTGCTCCGCACCTTTGTCAAACAGGAATTAGTGGAACATTTCATTTCCTAACTGAAAGCGAGGAATTGACCACGAAATGTTCGGGAAAGAACAGGATTTTCAACACCGAGCAGCAAATTCAAAGAATATCCTATTTTTATGCTCCCTCTCCGTGTAATTCATCTGCCATTCCAAACAAGACGTGCCTCAGCTGAATGAAGCCTCAAATAATCACATAATAGGAGAAGCCATTTATTGTGAATCAGGCTCTTTCTGTGGTATATAAATAGTCTGTGCTGTTCCACAGGCTTTGTCAGTCAGGATTAATTAGCAATTGACCCTTGCTAGAGATTCCTTCACTACCTCTACATTTTTCACAGGGCTAAATGAGCTCTCCACATTGCTTTAAGAGGCTTCCTAAGCTGGAGTTTCATTTACCTGAGGCTATAAATCAGTAGTTTAATTTATCACCAGGTTACATATCAGCAGTGAATAGTCAGGGTGGAATTGAGTTTATTATAAAGATGTTCTGTTAGAAGACACAGTGTTACATGATTGAAACATGCTCTTCAATTTTCCATTAATGCCCAATTCTGAATATGACCACAGAGAACCACACTTTACAAACTTTACATTTAGCATTCTAATAAATAAGTTCAATAAATAGGGACTCTGCAGAGGAAGCCGTACATGTGAACAGAAGCTGCTTAACAATGTTGTCAAAAAATAACTAAAGCTACTCTCGTTTGTAACCAATCACTGGAAACTGGTAAGTAAAATATAAATATTTTACTCTTACGATGCAGACCAGAGGAACAAAGATCTGTTAAAAATCACCCTTAGGATTACATCGAACTTAATTTTGTACACTAAATTCATAATTCAGAGCATGCTTTTATACCGCTTTTAGCACAAAATATTTTCAGATACATTTATTAAAAATATGAGAAACGAGTGAGACTACCCATGTAGAATTTCATCTGTGCCTGATCACTAGCTCTTGTGTTACACAATGTTGCAGTTTGGCTAATTTTGGATGAACTATTCCACATTTGGAGAAGGTCTATAGTAAAGGGCCGGATTTAGCCCATAGTATATTGCAACATCTTGTTAAAACAGCAACTTATTTGTCAGAGTACAAAAAAAATTAATTCCCCCCAATTACTGGTTTTTTAATATATATATATATATAATATAATNCACAGGAGCAGAACCACTCTGGTACCACACACAGGAGCAGAACCACTCTGGTACCACACACAGGAGCAGAACCACTCTGGTACCAAGTGCAGGTTTGTGGAGCACGTGTTCCCTGCTGGCCTCAAGGCTCAGCTGTTCCAGCACATCCACCTCTGGTGGAGCCTCCGGTTCTGCACCGGGCTGCAGTGCCAGTGCGGTGCCACTGAGGTGCCAGAGCAGTGCCAGCACAGTGCCAGCACAGTGCCAGCCTGGTGCCAGAGCAGTGCCAGTGCAGTGCCAGCACAGTGCCAGCCTGGTGCCAGAGCAGTGCCAGTGCAGTGCAGTGCTAGCACAGTGCCAGCACAGTGCCAGAGTGATACCAGCATAGTACCAGCACAGTGCTAGCCCGGTGGCAGAATGGTACCAACACAGTGCCAAAGTTACACCAGCACAGTGTCAGCACAGTACCAGCACAGTGCCAGCACAGTGCCAGCACAGTGCCAGCACAGTGCCAGCCCTCCCCGGCCAGCCAGGCCGCGCCGGGCCCGTCCCTGTGGTTGGCACCACGCAGCTGCCCCGGCACGGGCACAGCCCCGGAGCCGTGACCCCGCACGGCCAGCCCGGCTCCCCGCAGGGCTCCCCACGCCCGGCAGCGCCCGCGTGCCCGGCAGAGCCCGGGGACACCTCCGGCACCGGGGGCACCGGGGAGCCCTGGCCACCAAGGGGGCCAGACCTGCCATCAACAACCATCGCAATCCCAAAGCACGACCATGCACACACCAGTAAAGCCTACCTTGACTAGAACACCGGCACTGAAAGAGGACTGAACCATAAATGCCACCAAACTATCAAGTCATTATCAGCACTAGAAGTAGATGAAAAAATAACGAAACCGAAAATGATAACTGTGTCGTGGCTTTGATTTAAATCCTTGCGTACGACAGCGAGAGAGCAGAAGGCTTGGTCTGTGACTGAGCCTCAGAAGACAAGACACTGCTCTTATTTTTATTTCCTGTTTTTAAAGACAGGCTGACTGAGAACATTTTCAAATGTGGGAGACTAAGTCATTAAACCAGATGCGCTTGGATTGCTCTCCTCCTTTAGGGGATTTACTTCATTTTACTTCATCTGACACGAGTCAGAAATAAATGAAACTACTGAAGGAAAGCTGAATTTTGACACATTATTTTCCATTAAAATTCTTCCACTGACTTTGTTAAGCTTTTTCTAAGACCAGAAAATGAGGCTTTATCTAAAAAAGACTCTGAGACTGGTAGGATTTCCTCACACACTCGTAAGCCCTACAGTCTCCTACTACCTCAAAGCGGAGGATTTTTTCCAAACCGTTCCCAAATCTTCTGCATTTGTTCACAAACTGGTATCTCCGTTCTGTTTATACTCTGTTAAAATATTGAGAGTCATTTCCTCACTTTTGGACTGCACGTTCTGTTCGCTCCTTCGGGATGATTTCCTGGTGGCCCTGGAAAGGCGCCTTCGGAAGGTGTCACCTGCCAGGAAGTAAAGGATGGGGTCAACGCAGCTGTTGAGGCTGGCCAGGCCCCTCGTCACTTGGTAAGTGGCATAAACCTTATCGTTGAAGGCACACATATCTGGGGTTTGGAAATCCACCCTGGCCCTTAGATTTAAGGTCTTCATCACGTGGAAGGGGAGGTAAGACACCGCAAAGACCGTCAACACAATAATGACCAGGTAGATCGATTTTCTCCTGAGAGGAGAATTGTCCAAATCTTTGTAAATCAAAGCTTTCACGATGAGCCCATAGCAACCAAGAATCACTATGAAGGGGATGCAGAACATCAGCACCGTGGTGCACATACTATAAATGAAGTAACTTCTCAGGTAATCATCAGCCGTCGTGTCGTAGCACGTTATGGTTTTGTTTTTCCTTATCCCCGTCCCCGAGTAGAAGAGTATTGGAGAAATCACGCCCACCACGAGGACCCAGACCAGGCTGCTGATGTACACTGCGTTCTTCTTCTTCAGCCTCCCCAGAGACTTCAGGGGGTGCACCACGCCCGTGTACCTGTGCACGCTGATGCAGGTCAGGAACAGGATGCTGCCGTACAGGTTCACGTGGAAGATGAACCTCTGCAGCTTGCACATGATGTCTCCGAAGATCCAGTCCGTTTTGTTGAAGTAGTAAAAGATGAGGGCGGGCAGAGTCAAGACATACAAGAAATCGGCCAGTGCCAAGTTGAACATGTAAACCGAGATGCCGCTCCAAGGCCTCATGTGGAAGACAAACATCCAGATAGCCACGCTGTTGCCCAAAAACCCCGTGATGAACACCAGAATGTAGACGGTGGGCAGGTAATAGAACTGGAAGCCGGTTTTGGTCAGGGAGCACTTGGTGGTGATGTTTCCCGCAGACCAGCCGCTGCTGGATAACAGGTTGGGTTCAGTTCCGTTCAGAGCAGCAGAGAGAAGGACTTCAGTCATGATCCTTCCCCCAGAGTCACATAGGTCTGAGGCGAAGCAACGAAGTCTCTACAGGCACAGCAACGCATCTAGAAAAACAAGAGAGCCAAGAAAACCTAGCTGGAAGGTGAGCCCTGCCCTGCTTTTCCTCGGAGGTTTCCAAGCGGCGGTACCGGGCCCCGCTCCGCTCCCCGCCCCGCTCCCGGGGAGCTGCGCACGCCGCCGCCACCGCGGGCTGGCCGCTGGGGACGGGGACAGGGAGGGGGGCAGGGACGGGGACAGGGCGGCGGGGCCGAACGCTCCGGGGGCAGGGAGCGCTCAATCCACCCTCGCCCCTCGGCGATCGCCCCCGCGGCTGCCGCCCCGTCCCGCCGCCCTCCCGGCTCCCTCGGCCCCCTCCGCCCCGGCCCCGCCGCACCCCAGCCCGGCTGCAGGAGCGCCGGGGCCGCCCCACCTGCCTCCTCCTCCTCCTCGTCGTCGTCGTCGTCGTC